>JAUIMM010000003.1:3790000-4037148 GCA_031769625.1 Taudactylus pleione | reverse complement strand
GAGGGGAGCGGGAGAGAGCGCTGTAATAACAAACTGCAGAGTGATGGGGACTGCCATCACTATAAATAGTGCAGCTAAGGACTTGTACAGGGGGCCAATGAACAAAGCACTTGTACAGTTCTTGCAAAAAGAAAAACATCACTGCGAACTCAACCTAGTTCAGCACATTCATAAGGCTGGTACACAGGTAATTCCAAATAAGGATCGGTTGCCGACACCACTTACAGAAATTACACGCGGCCCCTCATAATATTGCTGTACTAGGGCTTAAACAGTTTACATCATAAGGGGTAAATTTACTGAAGTGAGAGTTTTTAGAAGTGAGTTTTACAAGTGATGTTGCCCATAGCAACCAGATTCTAGCTATTATCTTCTAGCAGGTGCTAGTTAAATGTTAAGTAGAATCTGATTGGTTGCTATGGGCAACATCACTTCTAAAACTCACTTCAGTAAATGTACTCCTAAGTGTCTGTAAAAACGAATTAAATAAAATAAAAAAATATAACACGGAAGCAACGGATGAAGTCTGAACAGTCTTAAACACCCATGAATATAGTTAATAAAAAAAAAAGCTTCCAGAACATACTTTTTCAACATCTGCCTTTGTCACATTGATGTCGGCGTCCATCCTCTCAAAGTATTGCTGCGCCCGGTCTGCCTCTTTGCAGTCCCTCTCAAATCTTCTTTTACTCTAGAATATGAGGAAAATGAATGAAATAATACAGTGATGCTAATGTATTCCCTTCAAGCTCTGATGAACTTTCTTTTTTGGTGGGAATGTTTTGCTGAAGTCAAGGAAGACCTCTTGGCAGTTGCCTGACTGTCCATTTGTTTGTAGGATACCGGCCCTGCCCTTGTATGTCACATGACTCTATTTACAAAGAATTACTCTTTATATTAAGGAACGGTATATACGGTGCTTCATCCATATGGCTAACTCCACTCGGCCACCTTTTTTTCTAGTAATCCCTTCCTCTACATTCCTCCTTTTATTTATATATTTCAGTACCAAAGTCTATTAGGTACAGGCGCAGCTACTGATTTCCTGTCTCCTCCACCAACCCCAACGTCAGGGAACATAATGTGTCCAACATGCATTCAAGCAGTTTCAAGTCCCAAGACTCAGGTGCCTGACAAGGTCCCAGTATTGTTATCATGTAACATGGAGTAATGCCCCAACAGTGAGAGGTTGCATCTCTAAAGTGCTTCTTCATGTAATTTCAGATGGCAATGGGGTAGGTGTGGGAGAATTGGGAGAACTTAATGGGAATGTTAATGTAAAAATAAATAGTGACGTTAGACTTAATAGCGTGAGGACAACTAAAATTACTTTTTGTTTACATGACATCCTATGATCGCTTACCCATAGACTTCTATTTATTGTCTAACACAATGGTTCCCAAACCCCATCCTCAATGCACCCTAACAGTCCAGGTTTTCAGAATATCCATAGTTAAGCACAGGTGACTTAATACCTCAGTCAGTTTGATTATAGCATCTATGCACAAGCATGAATATCCTAAAAACCTGTATTATTAGGGTGCCTTGAGGACCGGATTTGGGAACCCCTGGTCTAATGGAATGATGATGCTAGCAGCTACAGGGGAAACACAGCTATGTGTTGCTCAGGCTTCCAAACCCATCTCCATGTTGTCATCCAGTTTCCTTACATTTGTTTTTTTCTTCCCAGATTAGTTATGACCCAAAGTGTGAGCCACCAAGTAACTTAGAAGGGGGGTTACCGCTACTGTAAACATGCTATGCATTATCATCTCATATTCTAATCACTAATCAATGTGTATGAAAATAATCAAGGGCAGATATATTGCAAACATGTTACATATTTGAATAATATTTTGTATCCCCGTATAATCCAAATCAAAGGCCGCGGATTACAGTTTCACTAAAAAAAAAAATGTCTATTTACTGTAGCATGAAAAAGAAAATACAAACTTCTATAACTTCAATTGGACACAGTAATAAATATGAACGATATGTGCATCAGGTGTCCTGAGCCTGGGGGGGGGAATTTATGGCTTTGCAGGTTATCGAGGGGGGAAGGGGAGTAATTAAGCAATATTGTCATTTAAATTCTGAATATGAAATTTTAGTTCAAACCCACAATCAAGTTGTATATTTTTTTTTTTTTTCATTTGTGTAGAAAAGATAAAAAATGACCGCCAAAAACTATACAAACAAATAAATAGAGACGGGGGTTCCAGGTCATAAAATCACTAAGTGACAGTAGACAAACAGACACAAACACAGTTCTGCTAAAGCCAGGAAGAGGTCCTATCTACGGAGTCAGCTCAGGAAACAGCTTCTAGAGGAAGTTCTGTCACCGCAATAGTATAAACACGTCTGCATAAGCTCTACAGTGGGTGTCAGGCAGACAGCATCTACAGTATGCGGGCAGCTAAGGACTGTCACTGGGCATCCTAATTGGTTTAACATCAGTGCCACTCAATGCCAAGGTTGGTCTCCATGTACACAGGGTGCTTTTTGCTGATAATTCACAATCAGTATGCAAATGTATTTGAATAAAACAAAATCTATATATATATTATATATATATTATTAATTATCATCATTATTATAACCTTAGAAGAAAAAAGCAGGCTCCAACATATTTTCCACTCCAATGTTTTTCCTCCCACCAACCAATTAAACAGCGGACACAGTTACTCTATTCTCTAGGTATTAAATTAGATAGCTCGTAAATCTAAAGATCCTTGCCCATTCTGTCAGGAAGCTGCTGATTGGATGAGCTTTGGGTTGCCAATAATGGAGAGTTCTATATCAACCGGATGATTGCTAAAATAGGTAATTCCACCAGGGAAAAGGGCCCGTCCTCTCCCAAAATGGACATGGGTTGAATGAATCAGGGCGGGGGTTGGGACAGGACCTTATCAGAATCGTCAGGTCTTCCATGGTAATGCAGAATACTGGATAAAATCTGTCAGAGACGGTCTAATCACAGCCGTTATTATCTTCTCTTCTTCCTGTTAGGATGCTCACAGTCATGTGACCCAACAATCGGAAAGGGCCTACCGATACCCCTCTGACCTGTAACAGGACATACTTACCGCCTCAAGCTGCTTCCAGCAGGTCTCGATGTGTTGCTGTGCCTTGCGACCTTCATGGAAGTGCTGGAAGAGGAAAGAGGAGACAATCTGTTAAATTAAACCCAGGCGGTGGGAGACGCAGAGCACAGCAGTACATAGTGAATATACAATGCATGTTTACTAAACACAAGATCACAGGGACCATATATATATATATGTAATGTTCAAAGTATCCCCAAAATAGGTTATAGTCTGTATTTGTTCCATTTCCTGGATAAGCGTACAGAACCCCTGTATACTGTCTGGAATAATTCCTGGAATGGTCACAGTTTGCTCTGCAAGCGAAGCAAATATATTGTTTCACCGCAGTCGTACTTCTGTGTTAACCATGTTCCTCATCAGCCTATTTAATCTAATTCATAGTTGCCTCAGTACTAGGAATGTCAGCTAGAATGTTGTAAAGCTCTCCCAGACTAGGAACCACCATTGATGGTTAGTAGAGATCCAATGTTTTCTCACCATCGATCACAGAGGTCCGATGCTGACGCAGCCATGTTTCACACTACTGGAGTCCAGCCAAGTGCAGAGCTGTGTCCAGCGCACTTCGCCTTAGCCCCGCCCTCCTTCTGTGGCTTTAGTTATGTATTAACAGTATATATATATAGCGCACACATTCTACACCAGTCCCTGTCCCAGTGGATCCTAAAACCAATTTTCCCCACTGCAGTACATGTACACACTTATACACAGTGGTTAATTTTTCCTCAGCTGGATCCAATGAACCGACGAACATGTTTTTAAATTGTGGGAGAAAACCGACGCAAACACAGAGAAAACATACAAACTCCACAGAGTTAGGACCCTTGGCCGGAATAAAGCTCATGACCTGTAGTGGCTTGTCTAGGTGACTGATTAATAGTTACATTACTGCCTCAGGAATACCTCTGTGATTAGTAAGAACGTCACACACTGGCATTATCGGACCCAAGACAAGACATGAGACAGTAATGCTAACCACTACACCAATCAAGCTGTTCACTGATGGTTCAAACCATTCATCAGTTTCGGTTGAAGAAAATTTTTGATGGCCTCATCGATGGAGAACTTTCTGATGAACCACCCTATCCCAGACTACCCAAGGAGGGTAGATTAACCTCCCCCATCCTCTCAATTCACTGGGGAAGTGGGCAGCCTGGTGGCTTGATGGCACATATGTTCTCATTTCCACTTCAGAAATGATTTTAAAACCTTGTGTTATACAGAATAACGCTTTGTACGATTTAACCTGGATACACACGAGAAGATTTTTTTTTTTTAAACGATTTGTCGTTTTCCGATGGATCAGAACGACCAATTGTTCAAACTGTCCACTGTGTAAGCATTATACGCACTCCCGCGGGGTCGCCCATCGCTTCCTCAGATCTGCCGTACATGCTGCTCAATCTGAGGATGTGACTGACCACCCCATGCAATTGGATGCAGCCGGGGAACGACATAGCGTACCGTCGTTCACCAGATTGTGTGGTGTGTATGGACTGCACAATATACCATTCGTCGCTTCTGCCTACGGCTAGGTATACACAGGTATTCGTCTAACGTATACCCGGCTTTACAATACAGTTAGCGGACGGCAGGTCCACAACGCAAGCCGACGACTGCCATTAAAAACAGTGGCATTGCAAAAATAGGTTTATGTAGGGCACAGGTATTTATGGGGGGCATCCACTAGACGATTTTATCCCTGTCCAACCTCTTAACGATTTTCCCTTGAAATATGATCTTCCACTCTGAACGATTTGCAAAAGATCTAACAATAAACTATGTTGTTTTAATCTGTGATTGAGAGCTTTCAGCTATAGTGGGCAGATAGTGGTTCATCGTTTGATCGTTCAGCGTGAACGATGTGTAAACAATGTGTAAACGATTTGTAAGCAATCAAGTGAAATTGACCTGCATGTTCAGTTGATGGAGGAGACGATCAAACGACCAGCGGGAGCGCGCATCGTACATCGTTAGAAACAATTACTGCACGATTTGCAAAGATGTTCAAACGATGTTTGAACAATTATCGAACGATTATCGAACGATTTTATCATTATCGTTCAACTTTATCGTCTAGTGGATACCCCCCTTTAGAGGGTGAAGACAGCGAAGATGGAATTAAAGGGTTTCCAATAACAGAAAATGTCAGGACTACAATTAAAAATTCTGTTGTAATCATCTAAATCGGCCATCAGAAGAGCATCTGGAGCCCACATGCTTCTGAAAACCTATGGATCCTATGAGAGGACATTCTATTTTAATATCATTTTCACATGTCCAAATAAATCTGGCCACCACACTCGGACATCTCTGCTGTATATAATTGCACATAATGTTTGAATTTTAGGGGTCCGAATCTTACAAACTGATTCAATATGGAAAGGCATCTTGTTACACTTACAAAAAATGTGTATATGATATTTTCCATATGAAGACTGATGATACTGTATGAAACTTATCCTATTCACAGCGAGTCCACTGTTATTACTCATTGTCTTCTCATACAGTGATTTTCAGCAGAACACTGACAGGAAATCTGCCGTCCGTGGGAAATACAGTTTCGCCATGACGAAATCCCTATGTCAAATATCTTTATAGATGATGTTATTCTGAGAATTTTAAATATATAAATGTGAATGCTATTGGTAGAGGTTTTATATAAGGTAGATCAGGGTCGAACTGGCCCACAGTGGTACAGGGGATATCCCTGTTGGAACCCACCCACTCCTGTAATGTCAAGTTCCAGACCGTGCAGTTGAATTCATTGTTACTCTAACAGAGGGTCAGTTGCCTGGTAGAGCAGGAACATGGATGAACACGAGGGCTTGGTTTGTTTCTATATAAACTACACCAAGATTTGCCCTCCTGTCAATCAAGATGTGGTATATATAGGAAGGAACACCATCATGTGCTTTATTATTATTATTATACATATTTTACATTATACTGCATTCCTGAGACTCTCATATTCACTACAGTGCATGATCTGGTAGATTATACTGAATGAACCATCAGTATTTGTTATATATTTATACTAAAGTAGCCATGTTAACTACTAGCTATATCCTCTCTAAGGGGTATATTTACTAAAGTGAGAGTTTTTAGAAGTGGAGATGTTGCCCATAGCAACCAGACTCTAGCTATTATCTTCTAGAAGGTGCTAGATAAATGTTAAGTAGACTCTGATTGGTTGCTATGGACAACATCTTCACTTCTAACAACCTGCACTTTAGTAAATCTATCCCTAATGGTTGACCAAGCCTCCGTGGGAGCTGGCCACACCCCTCAAGCATGGGCCCCTACCAATGCATTCTAACGGGGGGGCCCTTCATATCCCAGACCGCTGCTGAGGTACATTATATTTTACAGTTCAATGTCCATGCCAAAGGAAACAGCATCAAATGACACCCACTGTGACAAAAATAAGCCTTTAACACAGGGATGGGGAACCTCAGGCCCGGGGACCTGTATAAGGCCCGCAAAATCATTTGGTCTGGCCTTCGGAGCTTTTTTTCTGCTGGCCTCATCTGGCTAGCAGGGTGCCTAGAATGGTACCCTGCAGCCAGAATCTATGCAGCAGTGCCACCTGGAGTGTCCCTATGACGCTTCAGATGGTCACACCGCTGCCCTTACAGCTCCCCAGAGCATCCTCAGGATGCTCCGGGCATTGCTGTAATCACCGGCAATTGTGGCCCTGCCCCCACGTGACATCACACGGAGGGGGCGTGTCCTGCACTGGGCTCGGGAATAATGTTATATATATCAAACTGGCCCTTGGCAGAATATAGGTTCCCCACCCCTGCTTTAACACCATGAAAATCCTCTGGAATCAATTCAAAACATCAGCAGCACTCGCTTCTATTATTTACAGCACATGGGCCCTTGGGAATAGCAACATTACTCCCAAGAAGAAAACTAATTACAAAGCCTGATAGCTGATTTTCACATCCAGGCAAAAAACACAAGCCAGAGGTAAGAAAACAAGCCCTGATCTATACAGAGTGCCTCACGCGGGCGATGCAAATAACAAGAGATATGGTAAGAACTTACCTTTGTTATCTCTGTTTCTACGAAGTCCATAGGGTCCACAGGGTTGACCTTGGGGTATAGCTGGATCTGGATCCATGGGCACCACGCAGTTAAAGCTTTAGCTGCTCCCAGGATGCACTTGGGTCCGTCCTCCTCTATACCCCGCCCCCGGCCACAGCACCTCAGTTGGTAAGCAGCCAAGGCCGGAGGAGGAGACTAAACAGAGAGAAGGAAGACTGGAACACACAAGAAACCATACTCACAGAAATGGGAGACGGAAAACCGGTGACCAGCCACACAGCCCATTTGAAGCCAGGTGCATCAGGGCGGGCGCCCTGTGGACCCTATGGACTTCGTAGAAACAGAGATAACAAAGGTAAGTTCTTACCATATCTCTTGTTTTCTACTTCAGGGTCCATAGGGGGTCCACAGGGTTGACCTTGGGGATGTCCCAAAGCAGTACAACTAAGGGCGGGGACGCTCCTGTGCTGAAAGGAGTACCCGGCGCCCAAAGGATGCATCCTGAGAGGCAAAGGTGTCAAACGCATAGAACCTCAAAAACGTTTGAATTGAAGACCAAGTGGCCGCCTTACACAGCTGAACAGCAGAAGCGCCACGTCTAGCAGCCCAAGAGGGACCCACAGAACGAGTGGAATGAGCCTTAACAGAGGCTGGCACAGGTAAGCCCTCCTGTGCATAAGCCTCACAAATAACGGAACGAAGCCAACGGGCTAACGTTTGTTTGTTGGCAGGCCAACCCCTCTTGTGAAAACCAAAGAGGATAAACAAAGAATCAGACTTCCTAACCGAAGCCGTCCGGTCTACATAAATTCTAAGCGCCCGGACCACATCTAAGGAAGTCTCACCAGCTGAAAGATCAGGGGACTGAAAAGCTGGCACAACAAGTTCCTGATTAATATGGAACTTCGAGACCACTTTGGGCAAAAACTCAGGACGAGTGCGGAGCACCGCTCTGTCCTGGTGAAAAATCAGGAAAGGAGGGCGACAGGAAAGCGCCCCCAATTCAGACACCCTCCTGGCCGAAGCAATTGCCAGGAGAAAAACCGTCTTAAATGTCAGCCACTTGAGCTCCACCGCCTCAAGAGGCTCAAACGGAGGACCCTGCAAGACCCGTAGCACCACCGCCAAGTCCCAAGGAGCCACAGGAGGCACAAAGGGAGGCTGGATCCTGAGAACACCTTGGAAAAAGGTGTGAACGTCTGGTAGTATTGCAATCCGCCGTTGAAACCACACGGACAAGGCGGACACATGAACCTTCAGAGATGCAAGGCGTAAGCCGAGATCCAATCCTGACTGAAGAAATTCCAAGATCCTAGAAACTCGGAACACCTGAGGATCATAATGTCTGGACTCACACCACTGAAAGTAAGTGTGCCACACTCTGTGATAAATCCGTGCTGAAGCAGGCTTGCGTGCCCTGAGCATGGTACCAATAACCGAACTGGAGAAGCCCCGAGACCTCAAGACGGCTGTCTCAAGAGCCACGCCGTCAAAGACAGCCGACCCAGATCCGGGTAAAGGCAGGGCCCCTGAGACAACAGGTCCCGACGCTGAGGAAGAAGGTACGGAGCGTCGATGGAGAGGCTCCTGAGATCGGAGTACCAAGGACGTCTGGGCCACGCCGGAGCTACCAGCACGAGCATGCCGCCGTCCTGCTTGAATTTCCGCAGAACCCGAGGAAGCAGGGATATCGGAGGAAACAAATACGCCAGGTGAAACGTCCATTTCACCGACAGCGCGTCCACCAGACTTGCACCTGCGTCTCTTGTCCTTGACCCGTAAACGGGCAACTTGTGATTGTGACGGGAGGCCATCAAGTCCAGCTCCGGCAGTCCCCACCTGTCCACGAGTAGCTGAAACACCTCTGGGTGAAGCGACCATTCCCCGGGATGCACGTCGTGACGGCTGAGGAAGTCCGCCTCCCAATTGAGGACTCCAGGGATGAAGACCGCCGAGATCGCTGGAATGTGACCCTCCGCCCAAGTCAGGATACGAGACACCTCCGACATCGCTGCCTGACTGCGAGTTCCGCCTTGGTGATTGATATACGCCACCTTGGTGGCGTTGTCGGACTGCACCTGTACCGCCCTTCCGTGAAGAGCGGGGCCGGACGACTGCAGGGCCCTGTATACTGCCCGCAGTTCCAGGATGTTGATGGGGAGAAGTGCTTCTTCCGCTGACCAACGACCCTGAAGCGACAAAGAGCCGGTCACTGCCCCCCAACCCCGGAGACTGGCATCCGTCGTGAGCAGGACCCAGTCCGGGATCCAAAATGGGCGCCCCTCGACCAGATGAGCTGTCTGAAGCCACCAAGCCAAAGATAGCCGAACGTCCGGAGACAACACCAGCACCTGAGAGCGGATCCGGTGAGGTAACCCGTTCCATTCTGATAGAATCAGCCCCTGCAGGGGCCGGGAATGGAACTGGGCAAATTCCACCATGTCGAATGTCGACACCATGGACCCCAGAACTCTCATAGCCGAATGGACCGACAGGCGGCAACGGCTCAGGCAACTGCGTATCCGCAGCTGTAGGGAGGCGACCTTCTCCGGAGTCAGGAAGATCCTTTGCTGACGCGAATCCAGCAGGGCTCCCAAATGAACCATCCGCTGTGATGGAATCAGGGAGGACTTTTTCCAATTTATCAACCACCCGTGTGCTTGCAGGCAAGCGATCGTCAGGTGGAGATGTTGAAGCAGTACCTCCGGGGAGCTCGCCAGCAACAGGAGGTCGTCCAGGTACGGCAGCAGCCGTACATTCTGGTTCCGAAGATGTGCGGCCATGACCGCCATAATCTTCGTGAACACCCTCGGTGCCGTGGAGAGACCAAAGGGTAGCGCCCGGAACTGATAGTGGTGTTGAAGGATAGCGAACCTCAGATACCGCTGGTGTGAAGATGCTATCGGAACATGGAGGTAGGCGTCCTGGATGTCCAGGGACACCATGTAATCCCCCGGTTCCATCGCCAGAATGATGGAACGTAACGTTTCCATCCTGAACTTGGGAACTCTGAGGAATTTGTTCAGAGACTTCAAGTTGAGGATAGGGCGATGAGAACCATTGGGTTTCTGCACCAGAAACAGAGACGAATAATACCCCGTCCCTCGTTGTGATAGAGGAACGGGAACAATGACCCCTGCTTTCAGCAAGGACTCTATAGCCTCCTGAACCTGTAACGCCTTGGTCTTGTCCTGAGAAGGACTTGTGCAGAAAAACTGGTGGGGTGGTCTGTGCCGAAAAGACAGGGCGTACCCCTGGGAGACCACTTCTCGAACCCAGGCATCCGTGGTGGTATTGTGCCAGCACTGGGCAAATAGAAGAAGTCGGCCTCCCACTCTGAGGTCCCCAGAGGGAGGCCCGTCCCATCAGGCCGCAGGTTTATCTTCCTGCTTGGAAGAAGGGCGCCGAGCACTCCAGGCTTGCTTCTTGGGTTTAGAGGCCGTCTTACTCGCAGACTGTCTCGGGAAGGACTGACCTTTCGCCTTACCCTGAACCCGAAAGGAACGAAAAGCCGAACTCCGAACCTTAGCAGGCAGTGCCGCCGAAGGGAGGAAGGCCGACTTGGATTTAGCCAGGGTGTCCACTATTTTGTCCAAGTCCGGACCAAATAGTAATTCCCCATTGAAAGGTAAGGCCTCCAGACCTTTCTTTGAATCAGAGTCCGCTCTCCAGGACCGCAACCATAAGGATCGGCGGGCAGACACCGCTGCAGCCGATACCCGCGAGGTCAGCAGACTAGCATCTAAAGAAGCTTCTCCAATGTAAGAAGCAGCGTCCCTCATTTGTCCCAACAACGCCCGCTGGACATCCGGAGCGTCGTCCGGGAAGGTATCTTCCAATGCATTGGCCCACCCCTCAATGGCCTTGGCCACCCAGGAGATGGCCATGGACGGTCGGGCCACCGCCCCGGAGAGGGAGTAAATAGACTTTAAGCAAGTCTCAACTTTCCTGTCCGTGGGATCCTTCAGCGAGGATATCGACGGTAATGGTAAGGTGGCGCCCCGAGTTAAACGGGTGACATGGGAATCCACCGCCGGTGGAGTTTCCCATCTTTTACAATGTGCCTCAGGGAAGGGGTAATTAGAAGCCAACCGCTTCTGAGGAAGGAATCTCTTACTGGGCGCCTGCCAAGCTACCGCCATATGATCCGTCAACTGATCCGACAGGGGAAACACCGCAGAAGCCACCTTAGTTTTTTTGAAACTAGGAAACTTCGACTTAGGAACCGGTGCCTCATCCTCTATAAGAAGAATAGCTTGCACCGCCCTAACTAGTGCACGCACATTAATGGACGACTTGGTATCCATTTCCTGGACCGAGGCGTCCGAGTCAGTGTCATCAGGGACCTCCCCATCATCTGAGGAACCCTCTGAGTCCGATACCTGAGCAGCCCGTGTCATGAGTGGGCGTTTTGAAATCCTAGAAGGCATGTCAGTCTGCAACATTGACTGAAAAGCCGAGGAAGCGGCCGCCAAATTTTGCACGGAGTTGGAGAGCACATCCACCCAGGGTGGAGGAGTCACCATAGGGGCCTGAAAAGGTACCACAGGCTGCTGCGGCACAGGGGAAGCCTGTATATACATAGGCAACCCCGCATAGGGACCCACCGACTGAGACCCAGGAGGACTCCGCAATAACTGCGGGACACCCGGGGAATGGGGGATGGTCGGCTGAGACAACGACCTAGTAGGGAGAGCAGTCGGGACCGACAGACGGTCCGCAATAGACACCAGCACTTGAGAAAACATCGCCCACGGTGGTTCCTGCGCCAGAGAAGGTCTGGATGGGCCAGGAGCCACCTGGCATCGACTACACAGGCCATCCTGTGACAAATCCTCCCTATCTACTCCTGCAGAACAGCGTCCGCAGGAGGCCAACACCGGAGCCACTGAGCGCTCAACCTCCTCGTCTGACATGACAGAATATATTATATATCTGGCACCAGGGTAGAAGTAAAACGCACTCACCGGTGTGCTGAACAACAGCCCACAATATGGCACTGAGTAGCACACAACTGTATGTGACGGACCTCACAAATACGTGATCTATATAAGTGAGGTCAGTAGAAACGCCCCTCCCCCACACACCTGTAGGGCTTGTAGGAGAAGTAAAGGGATAGGTATAAGCTGACAGTAAGTAGAAAATAAGCACAGACAGGCAGCACTAGCAAAAGTCACATACCATGCAGGAAGATATACTCACTGCACCTTTCCACTACAATCAACCTGCCCAGATTCAGTGTCTGGGAGGGCTATAGTGCTGTGTACGCTGTCCTTAATCAGGGGAGAGGTACACAGGGGGACCGGTCCGCGTGCTCCCTGAGGATCTGCGCTGCCACTGTGAGAAAATGGCCGCTGGAGACCTCAGAGGAGGAGTGGCCGAGTAGCTGCAGCTCAGCGACGCCAGACTCCGTACTGAAAGGCGCGCTGAGCTGAGGGGAGGAGCCGCTGACAGGGAAGGCTTCCTCCCCTGGCTAGCATATTAATCCCAGGGCTTGCCGGCATCCCGCTTGCCATATATCCCTGGTGGTCTAGTGGTCCCACGGGTTATTCCTCCTCAGAGGGGGAGCCCGCCGCCACCGCTAGCGGCCCCCGGTCTGTCCCCTAGGACCGGGGGCAAAGGACTGCATCTGCAGGCAAAACCCGCGAGCCGCCGCTAATCGGCGACTCGCGGCTTACCTTGTCCCCGGCGACTCCGGCAGCAGTCCAGGGAGGGACCCAGAGTCCGGCTAGTACGGACTCTGGCCTCCCGCCGCGATCCCCAGTGCAGTACTGGCGTCGCGGCGCCAGCGGGGAAGGAGAGCGGCAGCGTGGGCGTCAGCATAGACAGAACGTCGCTGCCACACTAGAGCCTCTGTTTTAAAATAAAAATCTAACAGGCTCTTTTTTTTTTTTTTTAATAAAAATAGAAAGCTTTTGGGGGCTGCTCCTGCAGCCCCCCTGCGCAGGTGACCCGACTCCGGCCGGGCACCAACTCAAACTGAGGTGCTGTGGCCGGGGGCGGGGTATAGAGGAGGACGGACCCAAGTGCATCCTGGGAGCAGCTAAAGCTTTAACTGCGTGGTGCCCATGGATCCAGATCCAGCTATACCCCAAGGTCAACCCTGTGGACCCCCTATGGACCCTGAAGTAGAAATACTGAAATATAGTAATTCAATGTACAGAAATGACTGGGAGCAGATCCTAGGAATATCTAATCACAGCAATCCCCTGACATGACCATTAGGGCAGTCACAGTGAGAAAGGCCTTATCCGCAGCAGTGGTTCCATAAAAGGCATTGCAGCTAGTGATCTGGCAGCAGGACAGCTCCACAGTCACTCGTTCAAATTAGCAAAGAGGGTGAAACACGCGCTGCCCCTGCTCTCTGTGTCCGCACGGACGGACGCAATGCAGTCGCACACCACAAGTCCGGCATAACATGCTTAATGTGTGCTGGGAAGGGGAGTTTCTGCCTAGTCACCACAAGGCTATTTGCAATGTCTTTTTATACAGGAAAAATGCAACAGAACCCTTTAGGTCAGGGGTGGGGAAATTTTTTTCTGCCGAGGGCCATTTTGATATATATAACATTATTCGCGGGCCTGGTGCAGTCCACGCCCCTTCCATGTGACATCACATGGGGCGGGGCCACAATCGCCGGTGATTACAGCAAAGCCCGGATCATCCTGATGATGCTCCGGGGAGCTGTAAGGGCAGCGGCGTGACCATTTGAAGTGTTTTACGGACGCTCCAGGCGGAACTGCTGCATAGATTCTGGCTGCAGGGTGCCATTCTAAGCACCCTACTAGTCAGATGAGGCTAGCATACAAAACTCAGAGGGCCAGACCAAATGACTCCGCGGACCTTAAACGGCCCCCGGGCCTGAGGTTCCCCACCCTTGCTTTAGGTAGTGGCCAGCTGTCCCTATTTTCCAGGGATGAGAGATCGGTCACTGGAAAAGGTCTATTAATCCAATTCCTCATTATAAATATGGTTTTGAAAGCAGCAGAAACACAGACCGTTCTAAAATATTCTATCAGTGTTATTTTACAAACGATAATTGTTTTTGCAAATGACGGAAGCAGAGCTGGGCTGAGCCAAGGTGACAGAGCTGGTGGTGCCCGGGGAATTCCTATGCCAGAGGTCACATGGTGCTGCCCCCAGCCCGGTCACATCCGGAAACTGGTATGAGAATCACATGGACCACAGTGATCAGTGGATGAGCGGTACAAACAGGCGGGGATGGAATGCACATAATGTAGAAGAAAGACTGGGTGGGCAGGCGGAATTAAATCTAATTCTTAGTATTACACAGAGGTCAGAAGAGTCAGACTGAAGTAATATTACATGAAAACTGCAACGTGACTCCCTCTCGAGGTATAACACACATGAAGCGAGAGGAAGAGCTGGTGCGGACACAGCACCTGGTATATAGATTGCCATTATCAGCGTATTTCCCTCTAGCAACCATAACAATTGATAGATGTTTATCCTTTATGCATACGTGGGATGAACACACTTTTGGGACGGCTGTTAGTGTTATTGGTCACAAACAAAATCAAGGTTGGCCAGTCACCACTAAGCCACACCACAAGTCCCAGCATGCCCTGCCAGCCTCTGGCAGTGCTTGCATGCACTAGTAGTTCTACAACAGCAGCAATGGGGAGACCGGATGACTATCTTAAACAAAGATGGCAATTTGTTATGTCAATTTGAATTGTGCAGCATACACATGTATAATCTTAGGGCATAGCACAGGCTCGGTTACATAACTAGGTCTTGAGGAGAATGTCACTTCATTTTCACCTTATACATCTGGTAACAATTTTCACAGATTAGCAGCAGACGCTCTTTGTGACAAACGTCTTTCGCACAATTTCTACGCGTCATCAGACAATACTGCTTACCATTCACACGCCACGGAACCTCAGACTGTGCAGAAGACTCATCGCATAGAATTCAATCACTGATAGCCTATATGTACAAAGGATTCTATACTGGCCAGGAGTGGCTCTATATACAATATTTGTTTAAACTGTTTTTTATATGAATGCATCTCAACAATTCAAACTACACATAATATTTTATTTTAGAATGGCTGCACCAAATCCAGAATTCTAATCCGGATTCAATCTAATCAAAGAGATATCAGCAAAGTTTGGCTTCCTCAGAAGGGGATCCAAAATAATTTGGCTCAATCCCCCTCTAAATCTGTGTTGCTCTGGTATTTTAGGACAGAGATCATAGGGCCTGATTCAGTAAGGATCACCATTTCGATTGCAATAGCGATTACGCACGCAGTCTCACTGCGAAGATATGCTAATGGTTGTAATCGCTATGCCGTCGCAGCACAACAAAAGGATGCCCACCTTACCTTACACACATCCGTAATACTAACAGAGTACCATCGCAGCCTCACGCACACTTGCACAAGCTCTGACCTTACTCAGGAACTGCTAATATCGCACGCAGAGAAATCCCAAGCTGCGTATGGCATCGCAGTGGCTGTTTTATGCACTCCCCTGTAATGGCATATAAACGCACTGGCACGCCTGCGTTTTGTAGACCACCCCCAAATGGTACTACTCGTCAATCACTCTACGATGGGCCTGTGTAGTAACTGCGATCGCAGTCCCGATCGCAGTTTCACACACTGCGATGCATGCGCAGAATGCAACAATCGTCCAATTGCGTGTGTAATCGCAGTTGCGATTGGTAGTGGATCAGGCTCATAGTTATTGCTTCCAGGAGTGAAAATTATATAGATTTTTTTTTTTAATCATGTTGGTCCTTTCTTTCAGGGGTGGGGAACCATTTTTCTGCCAAGGGCCAGTTTGATATATATAACATTATTCGTGGGCCCAGTGCCGGCCACACCCCCTCCGTGTGATGTCACATAGGGGCAGGGCCACAGCTGGCGGTGATTACAGCACTGCCCGGAGCATCCTGAGGATGCTCCGGGGAGCTGTAAGGGCAGCGGTGTGACCGTCTGAAGAGTCCTAAGGATGCTCCAGTTTGCACTGCTGCATAGATTCGGGCTGCAGGGTGACATTCTAGGCATCCTGCTAGCCAGATGAGGCTAGCAACAAAAAGCTCAGAGTGCCAAACCAAATGATTCCTGGGGCCTTATACGGCCCCCGGGCCTGAGGGTCTCCATCCCTGCTCTACAGTATGGAATCTGCACATCCCAAATTTGCAGCCATCTACTTTTTCTATATACACACACACACCTTAGGCGTCTTTCGGCGTCACCTCTCATCCAGAAAGTATTTGCAGTTTTCCAGTAATAATGTCCTATGCACAGATATGGTCACAAAGGTAGTCCTTATATAGTAACTATGATGACCACTGCTGTGCGATTTAATGACGGGTCGGCTAAGGATAGTGGGGGGTGAGTCAGGGATTTTATTTTATTTTTTCCATTTTGTATAGTATATTTTAGAAAAAGTTCTCCAAATCACAAACAAAAAAAACAAAAAAAAAACACCAGATAAAGAAATTAAATTTTTTGTATTACAGGTTGAGTCTCCCATATCCAAAATGCTTGGGACTGGGGGTATTTTGAATATCGGAATATTCCATATTTTGGAATATTTGCATACCATAATGAGATATCTTTAGAATGGGACCCAAATCTAAACACAGAATGCATTTATGTGTTATATACACCTTATACACACAGCCTACAGGTAATTTCATACAATATATTTGATAATTTTGTGCATAAAGAAAAAAGTGTGTGTACATACATGAAATTCATTTAAGTTTCATATACACCTTATACGCAGAGCCTGAAGGTTATTTTATACTGTATTTTAATAATTTTGTGCTTTTAACAAAGTTTGTGTACGTTGAACCATCAGAATGCAAAGGTTTCACTTTCTCAGTCATTCTAAAAATATTCCGGGGGGCATAGGCTGAGGTGACCGGGCTTACGTAGTGTCCGTTATACTAGTAATTAATATGCTAATATAACTATGCCCTGTTTCCAAATAATACCAAGTTTCCTAGAAAAATCCCTACATGACATTTTAAAAACATCAATATGCTGTTTTTGTTTTGTTTTTGCATAGAGAACAGATCTAAGAGATGGGGCTATTATTTCTTTGCTGTACACATGCTATATAAATTCCAATCTGCATTTCATGTATTTATTCACTGAACTCTGAGAACATGTCAGCCATTTTCTCTAAAGCTGGCCCCACACTACTCCTGACACACTCTCGGTGCATCGGCAGTGGCGCACAAAGGGTGGGGGTTTGAGTATCTGGAAAAACTTCTCAAATCCTGCGTTTGCCGCTGATTCGATAAGCATGGTCCTAACTGTAATCACAGACGGCCTATACTCATATAATCAAGCGCTAACTAACCAGGAGGTACCCAAAGAACCTCCTAAATGGAGCTATAAAGACCTGCACTCCCTGTTAGCTGCTGGTCCCATACATGCCTCACAGATAACGATACACATAATGGAAGCAGGTGCAGGACAATTCCTCATAAAGCTGCTGTGGCAATCCCTCACAAGGCTGCTGTGACACATCATTCAGCTTGTACATACAGTAAATATCATATTGAGCATATATTAGCAAATGTGTGCAACTGCAACAAACTTGTAAATGTTATGCACAAATAGAATGACTGCAGTTTATTTATTCTCTGAGCAAGTTATTTCTATAGCACTGCACACTTGTGTCAGTTAGTGAGTGTACCACCCCCTGGCACGTACGTGGTTAAGCTGCTCTTTCGTCGGATAAGGTTACGGTTTGAGGCGCATTTCCTGGCACTGGGCATGCTATGTATCTGATACTTACAACCACAGCAGTAAGGTCTCTGTCTTACCCACTCCCACATGTCACAACACTATGATAAGGCAAATTGAAACAGAAGACTCGCTCTAGTACAGCAGTAACATGTTTAATCTGAGGAACACAGAGATACTAGTGTTGTATGTTAACGTACAACCAAGTCAGTGCAGTCTTGACCTCCACTCACAAAACGTTGGGGGTGATATTTAAAGTCACCGAGCCATATAAATGCTGGAGGCACCTGTGAGGAATGAACCATTCGTTCTCTAGAGGGAGCACTAAGCAGTAATTGAAACCTCAGAACCTATAAATTAACGCCAAAGAGACACTTCTCCTTCACTCTAGTTAAATGACACTTTCTGCAGAGAATCAAATCGCCACAAAGCTGAAACACTGAACCTCACACAAACCTACCCTACGCCCACCTATACTACCCACACTAATACACCCTCACACCTACCGTACTCCCACCTATACTACCCACACTAATACACCCTCACACCTACCGTACTCCCACCTATACTACCCACACAGATACACCCTCACACCTACCCTACTCCCACCTATACTACCCACACTAATACACCCTCACACCTACCCTACTCCCACCTATACTACCCACACTAATACACCCTCACACCTACCCTACTCCCACCTATACTATCCACACTAATGCACCCTCACACCTACCCTACTCCCACCTATACTAACCACACTAATACATCCTCACACCTACCCTACTCCCACCTATACTACCCACACTAATACACCCTCACACCCACCCTACTCCCACCTATACTACCCACACTAATACATCCTCACACCTACCCTACTCCCACCTATACTACCCACACTAATACACCCTCACACCTACCCTACTCCCACCTATACTACCCACACTAATGCACCCTCACACCTACCCTACTCCCACCTATACTACCCACACTAATACACCCTCACACCTACTCTACTCCCACCTATGCTACTCACAATAATACACCCTCACACCTACCCTACTCCCACCTATACTACCCCACACTAATACACCCTCACACCTACCCTACGCCCACCTATACTACCCACACTAATACACCCTCACACCTACCTTACTCCCTCCTACACTACCCACACTAATACATCCTCACACCTACCCTACTCCCACCTATACTACCCACACTAATACATCCTCACACCTACCCTACTCCCACCTATACTACCCACACTAATACACCCTCACACCTACCCTAATCCCACCTATACTACCCACACTAATGCACCCTCACACCTACCCTACTCCCACCTATACTACCCACACTAATACACCCTCACAACTACCCTACTCCCACCTATACTACCCACACTAATACACCCTCACACCTACCCTACTCCCACCTATACTATCCACACTAATGCACCCTCACACCTACCCTACTCCCACCTATACTAACCACACTAATACATCCTCACACCTACCCTACTCCCACCTATACTACCCACACTAATACACCCTCACACCCACCCTACTCCCACCTATACTACCCACACTAATACATCCTCACACCTACCCTACTCCCAACTGTATTACCCACACTAATACACCCTCACCCCTACCCTACTCCCACCTACACTACCCACACTAATACACCCTCACACCTACCCTACTCCCACCTATACTACCCACACTAATACACCCTCACACCTACCCTACTCCCAACTGTATTACCCACACTAATACACCCTCACCCCTACCCTACTCCCACCTATACTACCCACACTAATACACCCTCACACCTACCCTACTCCCACCTATACTACCCACACTAATACACCCTCACACCTACCCTACTCCCACCTATACTACCCACACTAATACACCCTCACACCTACCCTACTCCCACCTATACTACCCACACTAATACATCCTCACACCTACCCTACTCCCACCTATACTACCCACACTAATACACCCTCACACCTACCCTACTCCCACCTATACTACCCACACTAATACATCCTCACACCTACCCTACTCCCAACTGTATTACCCACACTAATACACCCTCACCCCTACCCTACTCCCACCTATACTACCCACACTAATACACCCTCACACCTACCCTACTCCCACCTATACTACCCACACTAATACACCCTCACACCTACCCTACTCCCACCTATACTACCCACACTAATACACCCTCACACCCACCCTACTCCCACCTATACTACCCACACCTACTCTACTCCCACCTATACTACTCACAATAATACACCCTCACACCTACCCTACTCCCACCTATACTACCCACACTAATACACCCTCACACCCACCCTACTCCCAGCTATACTACCCACACTAATACACCCTTACACCAACCCTACTCCCACCTATACTACCCACACTAATAGACCCTCATACCTACCCTACTCCCAGCTATACTACCCACACTAATACACCCTCACACCTACACTACTCCCACCTATACTACCCACACTAATACACCCTCACACCCACCCTACTCCCAGCTATACTACCCACACTAATACACCCTCACACCTACCCTACTCCTACCTATACTACCCACACTAATAGACCCTCACACCCACCCTACTCCCACCTATACTACCCACACTAATACACCCTCACACCGACCCTGCTCCCACCTATACTACTCACACTAATACACCCTCACACCTACCCTACTCCCACCTATACTACCCACACTAATACACCCTCACACCTACCGTACTCCCACCTATACTACCCACACTAATGCACCCTCACACCTACCCTACTCCTACCTATACTACCCACACTAATACACCCTCACACCTACCCTACTCCCACCTATACTACCCACACTAATACACACTCACACCTACCCTACACCTACCCTACTCCTACCAATACTACCTACACCTTCATACCTACACTACTTCCACCCTCACAACTGTCCCATTCTCCAATCTGAGCCACACTTACTCAGGTATTTTCTATTTCTCAGTAAATGGATTACGCTTTGCTGAGTGGACCATTAGAACATTAGTTATAAGCAATGACTGCAGTTGCTCCTCTCTTGTATTTCAGATGCTGCTAGCTGACCACACTGACCACCAGTCAGTCAGTCATGCGTACAGGAAACAGCCCTGTTTACCACTGAGTGAACAAGTGATTGCAGCGACTTTATATGAGGAAATTGCTATAAAGCCGGGGTGCACAACTATTTTGGTCCAAAAACCACACTGGGGTGGGATCATGAATATTTCAAGGGGCGGCAATAAAACTTAGGTTTCAGTTTTATTAATTTGCTCATTTTTTTAATTTTTTTGTATTATTTTTCTTCAAAGTATAGGGGACAGAAATATCAGTAAAGGGCGATGGGTACAGACACGGGAGTGTACAGCAGGCTTGAAACATTGCTGTATTAAACATGTCAAATACATAATTCACTCTGGATTACTTAATGTACAAAGTCTCCTTTTCAACAAACTTACATAATAAAAGAGAAAAACGTATCCGACGTTCATTGACCTGCAAGTTTCCAATTTTCCCCATGTTAACACTGGCACCACTGAGTTTAAATGGGACAAGTTTGGGACCCCATACTGCTCTATGTCCCATACAAAGTGCTTATATTATAATCCTTCTTCATGGTTATGGATGCTTATTGCAGATCTGGGGAGAGGTCTAAAGGTGCCCATCCACTTGCCGATAATACTGCGCGATTGCACGATTACGACATCGTAATCGTGCAATCGCTCAGTTATCGGGCACTTAAATGTCTAAAACGACCAGCGAGGCGCGCTCCCGCTGATCATTTCCGACATCTATCGTCGCCCGAACAAGACGGTCAACTTGACGACCGTCTTCAGGTTGCCCATGTTCGGGGATGATTGATGTGCATACACTGAACGCCTGAATGTTCATTCTATGCACTTCCCCCCTAGGGAGACGACGGCATGATTACGATGTCATAATCGTGCCGTCGTCCCCGCATCTACAAGTGGATGGGCACCTATAGAGAGAAGCTCCGACTGGTTTTAAAAAGAAAAATCAATGTAGCTATGCAGAATTACTAGGGACTATGGAATATGCTTTACTTAAAAAAACCAACATAAAGTGGGTGAAGAGTATTCAGCATATCCTCAATAAAACACTAACACTTCTATAGAACTCTATTCAAGGGCTGTGAATAGTGTACAATACGCTGAGGGAAATATTAGCAGTACTACGCTGGCTATGTTGTAACATAAAGGGATGTTTGCTGTACTGGGAGGGGGAATATAGAGAGTAGGTTGTCCTATTAAATAACCACAGCGAGCTGCTTCTGCAACACTGCCAAGGTGGTTACCTAAGGCATTCATGTCCCTGCCTAGCGCCTCGCATTCTCAAGTGGGCAAAGGTTCCAGAATGGCTCGTGTGTCTGATGCTCTGAGACACCCGGCCGGCTGCGCTGAATGCTCCATTAACCCTGAATTTCTACTTCCCCTGGCAATGTCACAGCGGTGGCTCTCAGTCTATCCTGATGTACAATATTAAAAGGGAACTCCGGGTCCATTCGATTAGTAAAGAATTATTAGGATTCTTCTTGTACACTACTGAAACTTCCAATAAATAATAATTTCTAGTAATATATAGTAATAGTCAATCCAATTACACGCAATGTGCTCGTGGGTGCGAGTCATCCCGACAATGGGCGTGCTTGACGGTAGCCCAAATTTGCATAAAAATGCCTGCAGCCCCATAGTGCTCCGAGCAAAATTATGCGAATTCGGGCTCATAGGGGGCTGTGAATGGTGCGAAATTCCGTGCTGTTGCCGGCGTATCAACGCCGTGTCAGCGGCAACCCGCACCCTTTGCAATCAATTGGATTGACCCCATAATGTCTTTTTAAGTGTAACTTTCAAGCGGATACAAGGTAAGGGAGGGGAGGGGGGATGAGACAGTGGGGTCTGCTGTGTCGTCCCTAGTGCTCAATGAATTAACCATCTACGAGGTGAATGCATCGGTGGCTTACAGACTTGGGGCCTGATTCAGACCTGCTCGCGAGCGCACAGCGCTCGCAAGCGGGTCGATGGTGGCCCAGTGCGCACGCAAGCCCCGTAGTGAGTGAGAACTTCACTCACTCCGGGGCTCGCAACAAAACGGGGCTGCTGTTGATGTTGATCGACAGCTCGCCCCGTTTTGTAGGCTGGTAGGGGGGGTGGCTGCACAAACGGAGGCATTCCCGAAGGAACGCCTGCCATTTGTGGGCGTCCCTACTGACATCACTCGTGATGTCAGTAGTGGACCTCTGGCTCTATTAGAGCAGGACGTCAACTCAGCATTGCGAGTGCTGAGACCCTACCTTAGGGTCCCCTCGCAATGCCGATGGTCGCGATAATCGCGACCATCACGAGGCCGCTCGCACAAGATGTGGGTGGTTACCCACAGCTTTACGAGCGGCCTGGAGGCAGACTGGCTTAGGATACAGACACCCATCGTAGATATACTAACCCCATCCCTACCCCTCCCCATCTCCCTGGTGCCTAAACTCCCCACCACCACCACCACTCACACCAATGTCACTGTGTGCCCTGTGCACAGACTGCTATGTAACCTCTCCTATTCACCTACCACTCACACCTATGTCACTGTGTGCTCTGTGCACAGACTGCTATGTAGCCTATCCTATTCACCCACCACTCACACCAATGTCACTGTGTGCCCTGTGCACAGACTGCTATGCAGCCTATCCTATTCACCCACCACTCACACCAATGTCACTGTGTGTCCTGTGCACAGACTGCTATGTAACCTATCCTATTCACCCACCACTCACACCAATGTCACTGTGTGCCCTGTGCACAGACTGCTATGTAACCTATCCTATTCACCCACCACTCACACCAATGTCACTATGTGCCCTGTGCACAGACTGCTATGTAACCTATCCTATTCACCCAGCACTCACACCAATGTCACTGTGTGCCCTGTGCACAGACTGCTATGTAGCCTATCTTATTCACCTACCACTCACACCAATGTCACTGTGTGCCCTGTGCACAGACTGTTATGTAACCTATCCTATTCACCTACCACTCACACCAATGTCACTGTGTGCCCTGTGCACAGACTGCTATGTAGCCTATCCTATACACCCACCACTCACACCAATGTCACTGTGTGCCCTGTGCACAGACTGCTATGTAACCTATCCTATTCACCCACCACTCACACCAATGTCACTGTGTGCCCTGTACACAGACTATGTAACCTATCCTATTCACCCACCACTCACACCAATGTCACTGTGTGCCCTGTGCACAGACTGCTATGTAGCCTATCCTATTCACCCACCACTCACACCAATGTCACTGTGTGCCCTGTGCACAGACTGCTATGTAACCTATCCTATTCACCCAGCACTCACACCAATGTCACTGTGTGTCCTGTGCACAGACTGCTATGTAGCCTATCCTATTCACCCACCACTCACACCAATGTCACTGTGTGCCCTGTGCACAGACTGCTATGTAACCTCTCCTATTCACCTACCACTCACACCTATGTCACTGTGTGCTCTGTGCACAGACTGCTATGTAGCCTATCCTATTCACCCACCACTAACACCAATGTCACTGTGTGCCCCGTGCACAGACTGCTATGTAACCTATCCTATTCACCCACCACTCACACCAATGTCACTGTGTGCCCTGTGCACAGACTGCTATGTAACCTCTCCTATTCACCTACCACTCACACCTATGTCACTGTGTGCTCTGTGCACAGACTGCTATGTACCCTATCCTATTCACCCACCACTAACACCAATGTCACTGTGTGCCCCGTGCACAGACTGCTATGTAACCTCTCCTATTCACCCACCACTCACACCAATGTCACTGTGTGCCCTGTGAACAGCCTGCTATGTAACCTCTCCTATTCACCCAGCACTCACACCAATGTCACTGTGTGCCCTGTGCACAGACTGCTATGTAGCCTATCCTATTCAAGAGAACACTGACCCAAAGCACCTCTCTCCCCCACCCCTTACCGGCCATGCATGGTGTCACAAATATTGCATTGATGATATCAGTACATTTTGGTTTTGTTATTACTCAGCTTTAACTTGACGGATGGAGATGAAACCAAGTGCAGATTATTTGTAGGAGTTCCCACTACACAATGATGCCGTTTTCAAGAAAAGCGGTTCAGTAGTTTTTGCACCAACTTGGAACAGACAGACACAACGTTCTTATAATATTATTATAGATTGTCAGTTCTTGGGGGTGTATGTAACCATGCAAGTTTGCTACTGCCGATCCTGTTTTTATTTCTGTTTTAGTTTAAGAAAGACGCTTAATGTTTATAATTTTTGCATGTCAATTCATTATCACCATTATTATTCACTAAACGTGGTGAACGTTTCTTATAATAAACTCTAATAACATTCTGTACGTAAGTTCTTAAATAGTTCCTATAGCCTTGGCTTTAATAATGTTGCATTTATGCAGGAAACTATTTGCATTAAAGTATCTTTGGTTACATTATTTTGGGTTTGCTGTTTGTAGGGAGCAACTGAAGATTTATTAATAGTGTCAGCTCATGAACTAAGGCCCTGATTCAGAGCCGGACGCTCTGACCAGAGCGCTCGCTCTGAATCAGGGCCCACCTCCATTAATATGGAGCGTCCTCCTGGACGCTCGTATAGCTGAGCAACAGCCTGCGGTTGAGTTTTTCAACCGCAAGGCCAGGAGTGATTTTGGCTCTATCAGAGCCAAAATCACTCCCACTGACATCACTAGTGATGTCAGTGGGGCCGGCTTCAGACGGTAGGCGTTCCCCTGGGAACGCCTCCGTCTGGCAGGCACGCCCCCGGCACGCCCACCAAAGGGGGCGTGCTGTCAGTCAACATCGACAGCACGCCTCCTTTGATGAGACACTCCGAGCGAAGGAAAGTCCTTCGCTCGGCGCGTCTCGCGCATGCGCACAACGGAGCACCCTCCGTCGTGCGCATGCGCAGTGCGGACCACCGACCCACTTGCGAGCGGACAGCCGCTCGCGAGTGGGTCTGAATGAGGGCCTAAATCTTTTGCAGGGCTTACACTCTACAATTATCGGCCGATCCCCCCCCACCCCCCGAAGTCCGTGGATAGCCCCGATAATTGCAGTGTGTGTGGCCGACCGGGGGTTAAATATCAATCGGTCGGGCATGCCGGATCGTCCAGCATACCCGTTCGATGAGATATCTGCAATGTAAAATGTTCCCATGTAAGGAACAGGGTAATGTTTCCTCCCCCGGAGGCGGAGCAGATTTCTGGGCCAATACACTGAGATATCTCACAGTGCATGCCCGCGATATCTCTGCAGGTTGACAGATAAATTGTCTGCCGGTCTGACAGGCATTTTATCTGGCAATGTATGCCCGGCATTAGTGATGCCAGGAGTTTGGGTTTAATAGTGATTGTGATGCATCATTTTGTGGTATTTTAGTCATTCTTAGACAATCCCAGGTGTGTCTTATTGTGACACCCAGATTGCTGAATTTTCATACTCTCCTTTGTTAGACTTCTCAGTATGACGAACTGAAGTTTGTGTCTTACAAATATATTTCTAACATTTACCCGTCACCTACACAAAGAGGAAGTAGTTATCTGTGAGCTGCAACGATGTTCATGTAGCTGTCAGTTGATTAGGAAACCGTGACAATGATGAAGACGCGAGTCACAGAGGTTATAGTCTGCCTGTCAGTAAGTAACGACTGCAAACATTTGTGACACTTGCTGCAGATTATATGTGATAAATGCACCTCAGTGGGGAGCGGTAACTTGTCTAAATATAAGTGGCAGATAACAGAACATTCTAACGGGTTGCACACGATGCAGATATAATATAAAAGTGCAATCGTGTGTGTTGCACCTAATACTATCGGAGTTGGCTTAAAAACTATAATTATCCTTCTTTATTTATAAGATGCCACAAGTGTACCGCAGCGCCTTACAAAGTACTTAAATAAATAGACAAGCTAACAAGAAAACAGTGACTTACAGTACAAAACAATGCAGGACAAGGACATGGTTTATAAACACTGCCGCATTAGGCGATCATATTACTCAAATAAGCAGCAGGGCGGCTGCAGCCAAGTGTTAGGTGCCCTTGTAGGGAGTTAGGAGAAGATGATAGTATGAGGAGAAGCACATGGCGGAAGAGGGCCCTGCTCGAGAGAGCTTACAATCTAAAAGGGGAGGGGCAGACAGACAGGGGTGACACAGATGTTGTAGACAGTGCAGGAGGATCAGGGAGCAGCAGGTTAGGATGGGAGCTGGGAGGCTTTGATGAAGTAGTGGGTCTTTAGAGCCCGTTTGAAGACTTGTAGAGCTGTGGAGAGTGATAGGGAGAGAGTTCCAGAGGCAGGGAACAGCACAGGCAAAATCTTGGGAGGCGGGAGTGGGAGGAAGTAATCAGTTGACAGGATCTATCACTAATGGACTTCGATGAGCTCCAGATCTGCCTCTACCGAGTTTTGCTTCTTGTACGAAAATCTTAAAATTCAGAATAATCAGTAAAATAGATCTTTCAATACGTACTATCCATTTCCTGCCTGCTGATGGAGCTTATTACCAAAACAAGTTTCTATTAATGACCTTGTCGCATTGTGTTCCTCCATATTGTGCTTTTCCTATGAACACTGCTTAAAAATAACATTTCCCTGAAAACTTGTATTATCTTTGCAGAGAAGTGGTCTTATCTCGCAAAGGACGGACCGAAATAGGCCTCAAACGTGACACCGGAAAGCCGTGGGTTAAAACCTGTGTCATTATATTATGCATGCTATTAGAGGCGGAGACTCACATTTCTGCTCACAAACTTACAGCTAATAACATTCTTACTAACGATCTTATAACAGCAGCGAAATATGAAAGAGCAGAGTAATGAAAGTGGTCGCATGAACTTAACACAACACAGAAGTGTGTAAAGCTGGGAACACACTAAACGATATATCGGACAATATATAATTCCGAAGCGGATCGGAACTATATATCGGCCAGGCCACATCGCTCAGTGTGTACGGGTGATTGCGAACTCTCGTGCGTCTTTCATTGCATCTTCTTATCGGTTGTGCATACACGGCAGATCAGAAGATCCGGCGGCCGACACCATGCTTCTAGATGCAGCGGGGGACCGATATATCGGGCCGTTGTACACAAGATCGTGTGGTGTGTATGGACCACCCGATTTATCGGGCCATCACATCTGCCGTTGCTGGGTACACTCATCGTCTATTGTGTGTACCCAAAGTTACACAACACAGTCTTCCTTTATCAGTGTTGCAGGAACTCTGGGACTGATTCAGACCCGGTCGCTAAGCTGCGAACGCACGCTATGGCCGATAATCGCACGTTTGCGCATGCATAGGCGTCAATATACGCATGCACGAGTCAGTCGTTGCAGTCGGGAATTGAGCGCTCGTAGTACACAGACTGGGTGCTGTATTGAGTGACAGATTGCGCCGTTTGTGGGTGGTAACAGGGGAAGGTGCTTGTGAACGGGGGAGTGGATGTGCAAACGCAGGCGTGCCTAGGCATCTAAACGGCGTTTTAGGGGTGTGCATAATTAGCAAAGAAGAATCGTTGTACACGTCACTTGGTTGTATTTTAGCCAGCAGTGATCGCAGTGCTTGCAGTGGGGTAGGGTCTACCTAAAGCGCTGTGTGCAGTTCCGATGGCTCTCGATGGTTCTGATTAATCACACACTTCCTGGAGATGACGTGTGTTAAGATAGAAAGGTGGGCAGCTTCATACTCCGGCGTGCGTTCACTCTGCCATCTCTCTCTAAGACATAGAGGGCGTCCGTCCACCAGACAGTGCGATCGCAGCATTTGCATATCCGGCTCCTTTGAGCTGCGTGAGAGCGCAGCTTAGCGCCCGGGTCTGAATGAGCTCCTCTGCTCCCTCCTGTAGATCTCACATATTCATTGGGAAAATGGATAAAAATGCTCAAAAGAGTAATATTACTATGTAGACAGACCAGCTCTCCAGGGATGGCTGGAGGGAGATGGTATGCTGGTAAGGACGCCCATATTGGCCACGTCCTGTATCTATCACAATTCACAGCATCCATGTAGGGAGATGGAGGAGAACGTTGAATCACAAAATTCACATTATGACAATCCCACTTTGACACTTTGCACCATAATTGAGTAGCGGTATATAAAGAATTCCCAGAACCTGTTTCAAAAACCCGAAAGGAACACAAAAAGAAAATTATAGCCATCTAATAATACCGTACCCCACACATGATCAACTAGGGCCCGATTCTGTATTCAAAGTCCAAAAACTGACGCATCTAGCGCTATTTAGCAAACTGTGCACGTGCCGCGCTATACATATGCACCGTGACAGCAGTGGCGGATCCCCATAACACACATAAAAAGCTCTCACCATGAAAAATTTGGGCAGCTGCGACTCTCCACCCTGGTGCCTCATCTCCTCCCAGGGTCCAGGCTCACAGAGGCGGAGACAGCTGGGAGCCCGGCCTTGGGGAGGCGAAGAGGCACCAGGACGAAGGGGAAGATTGCGGCCGCTTAAAGTGTTCATGGGGGGGGTTGTGTGTTATTGGGGGGGATCGCCCTGGTTGATTCCTCTCCCCCTGGATCCACCACGACTTGACAGAGGATCTGTGTGCAGCCATATCTCTTTCGATCTGTGAAATGGGCGTTTCTGAGTGTCAACTGAGCAGCTACCTAGCAAATGCACGTGAGGTCTGCGTATTATGAGGCGTGCGCATACAACGATGGGAAGTTTGTTTCTGACTGATCTTTTGCATCCCACATGGGGAAGGTCCAAGTGCCTATTCTGATGACGGTTGAGGCTGGAAAATCAGTGGGCGATGCGAATATACACATGAAGCCGTACGGATGCTCACATTAACATGAGGCAGTAAATCTGGCTTCCGCTCCCGGCTGTGCTCAGAATCAGGCCTCTAGTGTCTTCTGCTAGTTACTGTGAGGAGCACTGATAAACTGATTAATGTGTAGGGGAAATCTCATTCGGCTGTCTCACTGTAGTGTACTTTATGCGACCTCTGGGTGAAAGTGCCCTCTGCTTATCCCCCCTTGTAATCACTGCAACCCTAGCCAAAAAATTAAACAGGGACGTAATCGACATGGGTCCTTACAGACAGAAAAACATTTGAAATATGTATGAAACAGCAAGGCAAATATTTGCTTAATGCTCTTCAGTATGTACTGAGCACTGACAAAACACACAGTCACCGATGATAAACACTGTTTTATATTTATGAGATGATACTGGGATAACAATCCCCAGCAGTCTGTGCCACTAGAATAACAATGGAAAGGTTAGTAGGTTAGTAGTACACACCTAGCATTCCTTAGGCTGACACACCTCTGCTGGCTCACAATGGCCTGCAGGAACAATGCTCTCCAGTAGAGGTCACCTCAGGGGTGTCTTTAGAGAGGAGGGGGGCACGTGTGCATCCTCCGTCACGCCCCCCCCTCACCCCGGCAGCCAACTGATGCAGCTGGCCAGCCAGCCACCGCAGAATCAGTAGACTGTGGGCACTAGAGTGTGCACAGAGTCTACTGCACATACACAGATTGCCGGGAAAATGGCGCGACCGCCATTTTCCTGGTGGTTTCCTCACAGCGCATACCAAAACGCTGTAAAAATGGCCATGGTGGCCATTTTCCGGCGTTTTGAGCAGCGCTGAGAGACCCGGTGTAGGACTTCGGAGAGGCAAGTTTTAATTAATATGGGTGCAGGGTGTGCACCGCACACCCTGCGCTTATTATAAATACACCCCTTTTTCACTGCTAATGTGGCAGTTGGGATTCCCAGCCATCGCTCACAGTTACATACCTGGCATAATGGTGCGGTATAAGAAGGTCGACGTTCTTCATGTCGACAAGGTTGAATGTCACCATACAGCATGTGGTCATTCACAAATTCGACACTGCTGTAATGTCGACATGATAATATCTACAAACCATCCTTGGTGGCCCGAAGGTCTATTACCTGCTCCCGGCGGCAGTGGTTGACTCCAGTGGTATCTTCCGTGTCTCGGCAGCAGTTCCACTGCAAACCTCTGATGGAGCACCAGTTTTGGAAAGTGTGCTTGTCCTATCCCTATCCATAAGCCTCCATCTAGTGGCTAACCCTAACCTCCCCCGCAGCCTAACCCTAACATGAATGTCGTAATATCACATGTCGAGATTTTAGATGTTGTGAGCATGTCAATATTCTGAGGATGTCAACATGTTGCCTATCAACATTTCAACAATGTCAATGTTATGACTGTCGACCTTTAGACTGCATCCCCTAGAATAGGATATAAGAATGATATAAGGCACAGTAGAATTCTGTGACAATCACAGGGCCACTGTTATGATCAACTGTAGATAGAGCTGTAAGGACTGAGGGTTAGTCTTTGTTTGACCTGGTGTAAACAGCCTTGAGAGCTGTTCGTGGCCTGAGGGCCTGGCGCAAGATGCAGCCTTTGGGCTGGTGAAGCAGCCTTGAGGGCTAATTTGCCTTGGTTGGCAGTGGCCTGAGGGCCCAGAGCAAGATGGATGCAGCCTTTGGGCCGATAAGTCTTAGATGGTGCAGTTCAAAGAAGTAGCGCTGCTACCAGTGCCGCCAGGATGACACTGGCGACGGTGCGCTGGTTTGCGCACTGGAGGCACTGAGTAGCTACCAGTGTCCCCGTGGTGACACTGGCGATGATGCTCAGGATAGCGCACTCGGAACGCTGGGTTTTGCCTTTGTCGCTGGGTTGACACAAGCCACCGTGCTAGACTGGCGCTTCTGAAGGAGGAAGCACACAGTGCCACCTATATAACACAAGCATCACGAACAGGTGGAAAGCAAACTGCGCCGCCTGGATGGTACAAACGGCAGCAGACAAACACAGTAAACTGGCAAAGGAACTTGACTGAGAATCAGGAGACTGGAACAACCAGAAGTACGAGAAACTATCACCGACATGGAGTGAAGGGCTGGCTGGAATTTAACAGAAACAGGGCACAATCAGAGCAAGCCTCCCTTATTGACAGACTAGTGTGCACCTGGGATGTGCATAGACAGGAGAATCAATTAGTGTGCACCTGATACTGCACACAGACAGGCAGTAATTAGTGCTGTGCCTCAGTAGCAAACGAAAGCTGGCCACACATCTAAAGATTATCTGTCCAACCAGCCAACTAGTTAATTGGTTGGAATGAAAATCTGGTAACCTATGGGAGTAACTGATGATCAGCAATTTGCTCCTATATGCCAGAAAACAGATGAAAATGGTCGTTCAGACAAGTTTGTTAAATGTTTGATCTAATTCTACACAATTTATTCAAACAACAGTTTTTGTCCATTTTCCGGCGTTTGGGAGCAAATTGCTAATTGTCATTTGCTTTCATACCTTACTAGATTTTCATTCCAACCGATCAACTAGTTGGCTGGTTGAAGAGATAATCTTTAGGTGTGTGGCCAGCTTAATGGTGCGTACACACTACACGATATGCTCCCTGAGCGATATTGTGTAGTGTGTCCCCGGCAGGCTGTGCTCAATGTCGTTCATGACATTGAGCACAGCCGCTGAACGATATCATTAACGATATTGTTCAGTGCCGGGCTCTCTCCCCCATTCCCCAACATGCAGTAACCTGACGAGGTCGTCCGATTGTGCTGCATGTTCAGGCGATGGACAATGTCGGAAACGACCAGCGGGAGTGCGCATCGCTGGTCGTTTCCGACATAAAAGTGCACGATTTGTGCACGATTACTGAGCGATTGCACGAGTACAATGTCGTAATCGTGCAGTCGCTCAGTAATATCGCCCAGTGTGTACCGACCATTAGGCTGGAAACTGCAAACAATAGTATCTTCTTAACTGCAGATCTTGACAGCCACAAATGACAGGTTACTCCAAAATGTTTACATCCTAATGTGCTGTTGCATTATTCTATGTAATATAGAAGCAGCCGTTTTAGACAAACAAATGAAACATTTAAAATTACCATTTAATAAATGATGTTTTATTATAGCCTTGTCTGCTTTATTATATATAGTAAGATGGAAATGCAATATACAGCAGCTGGACGTAATTTGGCAGGGAAATCACTGAAGGGGGATAATGACAGTGCAGCTATGAGGACAATATTAATGATGGAGCTACTAACAGTATCTTCTTCACCTGAGCCATGGAGAAGACAGTGGGGGTGATGTATTATACCGGCACTTAACGTACTGCTATAACGTTTCCTGCTTCGCCTCTTTACTACCTCTTCGCCTCTCATCGGCCGGAGCGGGGGGGGCCCTGGAGCCAACAGCCCCTGCAGCAAGGACAGCTCTGTCCCTGCTGTGGGGATAGGGCATCGCCATGCTGCAGCTGTTGATATCGATAGCTGCAGTAGGCGGAACGGTCAGATGAATTGACCGTTCATACATAGCCCAGGCTATCGGCGCTGCTATCTTGTATGCTATCTTGGAGCTATGCTCCGGCGTCAGTAGGATGCCCATCTTAAGTCCCGTGGCGGACTTTTAGCTCGGGATTGAGAACAGCGGCATCGCGGGTACCGGTCTCATACCTACAACCCGTATTTTCTCTAAGGATATAATAACCTTACCTCTCCCTGCATCTCCCCTCTCTGTGCTCATTGCAGCCGTATTGATTCACTCCCCTCCTCTAAAAACTCATGAGCTTTCTTCTCATCATACATTGACTATTACAACATCATTGTGTCCCCATAAAAAACTTTTACACACCTCCTACAACTATATTTATTTCTCTCTCCTTCTGCTTGTATTAGCTGGTGACATATCACCAAATCCAGGCTCCACACACAGACAGCTGATTTACTAAGGAATAAAAATCCTACAAACCTCATACACATCATGTGTCTTCCATCACCCTCCAACTCAAGAAATGTGCCTTATGGAATCCACACTCAACAACTGACCACCTCTCCCCAACTACTGTCACTCCTCTCCAGACTTCCGTTTCACACCTTAACCAAACTCTTTAAATAGCCCTTGATGAAGTGGCTCCAGCTACCCATCAATCTTCAATGATAACTGAAATGAGAACCGTGGCTTTCCACAGTAACAAAATGCCTACAAATACTCTCACGTAAAGTAGAATGTCGGTTAGAATGTAAGCTCTCACGAGCAGGGCCCTCTTCCCTCATGTGCTTTTCCTTCCTTTACTTATATGGGTATGCAATCGGGAAGCCGGCTGACATAATCCCAATTGCCGGCTTCCCAACTGCTTTATCCTGGCGAGGGTTAAATGACAGGCGTCTAAATCTAGACGCCTGTAATTTTACCGACGCTGGGAGACCGGCGCCCGGCATCCCGATCGAAGTGATGCCGGGCGCTGCTGCAGACAGCCACGGGGGGAGGGAGGGTTAGGTTTAGGTCCAGGGGGGACTTAGGGTTAGGCACCCCCCCGGGAGGTTAGGGTTAGGCAGGGGGAGGGCGACTTAGGTTTAGGCGGCGGGGAAGGGGGGTTAGGTTTAGGCACTGGGGGGAAGGTTAGGGTTAGGCACCCCTAAGAGGGGTTAGGGGGGGGGGTTAGGTTAGGTTAGTTCATACTTACCTGCAGATCAGAATTTTCAGCCGTGCCGGCCTGCCGCTCTCGAGATTTGAAACGCCGGACCCGTGTCCGGCGTGATTCCAATGTATTCCACTTATATGGATATCTACTCTATACTCCTTACAACAGCACCTAATCCTTGACTTTAGCCATCCTGCTACTGTCGCAATAATGTTTATATACCATGTACTTGTCCTGCAATGTCTCGTACTGTAAAGCGGCCCATACACTGTGCAATTATTTTGCACGATGTGGATGATTTCGATCAATCTTAGCGCTGAATCGTGCACATCGTGTGTTGATTCTGTAAGTTTACGATGCCAATGCGTGTCCCAGCCGTCGAATAGCTGGATCGTAGATCTTACGACAAAACAGTAAGATTGCGATCTATTGTGTACAATGTGATACACTTTAGCATCCATATCGTATGATCGTAACGGTCAATCGTACAGCATTTGAACACATCGTATGGAGAATTTCAAGGGACGAATCTCACGGGAAATCGTACAACACATCGTGACGTTTCAATATCGCACCGTGTATGGCCGGCATAAGTCACCGTTTTCTTGTTCTGTTCAACTGTTTATGACCCCTTGTGGCGCCATATAAATAAAGGATAATAATAAATCTGAGGATTGTAGCTAGAACGGTATGCAATCGGGAAGCCGGCAGCCGGCTTCCCGACTGTCATATCCCGGCAAGGGTGAAATGCGGGGCGTCTAGATGTAGATGCCCGCATTTCCCCGACGCCAGGAGACCGGCGCCAGGCATCCCGATCGTAGAGATGCTGGGCGCCGCAAGCGGACAGCCGCGCGGGGGGGATGGTTAGGTTTAGGGCTCCCGGGGGGGACTTAGGGTTAGGCACCCCCCGGGAGGGTTAGGCTAGGGGGAGGGAGGGTTAGGCACCCCCGGGGGGACTTAGGGTTAGGCACCCCCCGGGGGACTTAGGGTTAGGCAGCGGGGAAGGGGGTGGTTAGGGTTAGGCACTTTTGGGGGAGTTAGGGTTAGGCACTTGGGGGGGAAGTTAGGGTTAGGCACCCCTAAGGAGGGTTAGTTTAGGTTAGTAGATACTCACCTATCCACGATCTGGATTTCCAGCGCTGTCGGGCTTCCGCTGCTTCGAACTCTGCTCATGTCGGGCTGCCGGTGACAGGAATCGAACCGCTGGCCATGTGGCCGGCGGTATTTCATACCCATTCCGCTAGAATAGACCCTAGCTACTTTCACAAACTATCACAAAAGCACATATAGCACAACACAGCCTGAAAGTGGGCGTCTCAGCGCTCGTATACTCCATCGCACGCGGAGCACTAAGGGAAGGCAGAGATTTGCATTTTAATATTCCCACAGCTGCTTTTGCGAGAGCGGCTGCGAACGTGACTCCATTACCAGCCATCTCCGAATAAAGGGCCAAAACGCGGAAGCAAAATGCGACTAATTCCCAACCAACTCACAATCAGGGCTCTTTACATTTCACACCGAAGCTACCTGCGCTGCACCCAAAGTGACTGGTCTATGGCTCTGAATTGCTGTACAATGATCGCTGTGCGCCACCAACGCCATTCACTTCACTCAATAAAACAAAAAGGAAATGGTCAGCCGCTGAGTTCGGTAGCGGTGCCACGGCGGTGCTGGGTGCAGATCCTACTGATTAGAAATACCATTGCCGGAGGCATTGCCTAACATGGAGGAAGCCCGATGGGTATAGGGCCTGATTCAGAGCCGCTCGCAAAAAGCGAGCGCTCGCTCTGAATCAGGACGGCCGCTTTTTTTTTTTTTAAATGGCCTCCTGGCCACTCACTAAGTGGCCAGGTGATGGCTCCGTCGTGCGCATGCGCTGTGGGCCACCATCGACCCGGTTGCGAGCGCACAGCTCTTGCGACAGAGTCTGAATCAGGCCCTTGGACATTTCGGGGAACCTATCTATACCTGTCCTGCAATATACTTTACCCGATGCTGAAAACAAGGAAACACGTTGCCCGCTGTAAACACAAACGCTGATTGGATAGAGCCTCGTGTTGTGGACGGGTAGGGTTGTGTCTTCCAGAATGGGTTGGGGGTGGGGGTGGGGGGTGACCAGCTGGAATTACTTTCAATCTTTTCAATGTTATTAGCAGCCGCTACATCTGTACTTGTAATTATGAGAGACTTTATGTATTTCAGAGTATACAGATGTGTCCTCGTCCATTACCCCAGGCAGCGCGACTTACCCGCCGTGAGGGAGCCGCCAGGTTCTGTGCTAAAAGTTGGGTGTCTTTGTTTGCTGAAAATGAGTCTAAGGGCCAAATTCAATTTGAGGCGAAAAGTCCGAGGTCGGACTTTTCGCCATCATTGCTGGTTTTTTCAGGGATAAAGTATCCAGCGAAAACGGGACCCGGCGGAAAGGTAAGTATCGAAAAGTGCTGTCAGTTTTTGGGGAAATCATCCAGTCACCCCCCAAAAGATGTTCTGACATGGGGGATCACTTTGGGTACCCCCGATTTGGTCTGCTGAAGATGGTCGGGGTTTGCGCCTGTGAAGAACAGCACTTCAGCATAGATATTTTTACAAAAAAAAAAAGCTATCAAATTTGGGGTACATGAAAATGGGTACAAGCATATTTTTAAGTCCCTAGTGTCATTTTTTAAAATTCTTCAAAAATGCACCTGCCGCATTCTAGAAAACACCTGCCGAATACATGGGAAGCCCCCCTGACTCAATTTCGCTAGTTTAAAACTGCTCCCCAATATATTTTGTTTCGCCCCCAAAATGAAAGTACATTTTTTGGGGTGTCCTGAGGATTCTTTTTAAAAAAAATTTATTCTGCACCCCTAAACCCCAATTCTGCACTTTTTTTCACCATGTATTACATGGTGAACACTTAGCCCCTGTGAAAAGTCTCTGTAATTGAATATGGGTATAAGTGAAACAGGCGAAAATGAAGTCACCCATTTTCGCAGGCTAATTGAATATGGCCCTAAGTCGCAAAGTGAAGCGACCAGGACGCACCAGCAGACTCTGCTGATTAATGTGATATGTGATGTGACCAGGACGCACCAGCAGACTCTGCTGATTAATGTGATATGTGATGTGACTAGGACGCACCAGCAGACTCTGCTGATTAATGTGATATGTGATGTGACCAGGACGCACCAGCAGACTCCGCTGATTAATGTGATATGTGATGTGACCAGGACGCACCAGCAGACTCTGCTGATTAATGTGATATGTGATGTGACCAGGACGCACCAGCAGACTCTGCTGATTAATGTGATATGACTAGGACGCACCAGCAGACTGTGCTGATTAATGTGATATGTGATGTGACCAGGACGCACCAGCAGACTCTGCTGATTAATGTGATATGTGACGCTCGTATATCTGTGAGCACCGGAGTCTGTATATGAAGCACAACGGAACTTGGAATGAAAAAAGCTGCGGTTGCTACATTGTAACACTTAGTATACAGATTCAGAGACTCAGGCCCGTATTCAATCTGAGGCGAAAAGTTCCGGACTTTTCGCCTGCCGGACTTTCCGCCTACATTGCGTGTTTTTGGAGAAAACACTTTCCGCACGCACGCTTTTCGTTGTGTTCAATTTGAGAGGACGCGAAAGCGGCACCCGGCGAAACTTAAACAAGCGGAAAGCACTGTCAGATTTGGGGAAATCAGCCTGACACCCCCCAAAAGATGCTCTGACATGGGGGTTTCACTATGGTACCCCCCGATTTGGCTTGCTGAAGGTATTTGGTGTTTTTAAACGGGCTCAAAAGCTGCTAAATAGCGTTTTTCTATACATGGTGCAGAATAGTATTCAGGAGTATTTTTTCCAGAAAATAACTTATCCCAGCAAATTTGGGGTACTTCAAAATGGGGGTCAGCATATTTAAAAGTTGCTAGAGTAAATTTTAAAAAATTGTGAAAAATTCACCTCCCGCAAGCAACTGCAATCAGCAAAACACTTGGGGCATACTTGGGGACCCCACCAGAGTCAAGTTCACTAGTTTTAACTTTGTCCCCCAACATTTTTTTTCGCCCCCTTTTTCAAAGTCATTTTTTGGGGTGTCCTTAAGTGTTTATTTAAATTTTTTGACACAGTTTACCTTTTGGGGGACTGTCGGAAAGCTACATGGGGGTTCCCGCAATGTTGCACCCCAAAACCCCAATTATGCACTTTTTTCCGCCTGCTATTCATAGGCGAAACTCTTTCGCCTAGTACATTGTATTGACTTTCCGCCTAGGCGGAAAGTCTTTCAAATTGAATACGGGGTAAAAGCAAAACAGGCGAAAATGACATCATCTGCGAAAAAGTATCGTGGATCCGGACTTTTCGCCTCAAATTGAATACGGGTTTCAGTTGCACACAGATATACAAGTGTTGCATATTATATTAATCAGCACAGTCTCCTGATGCATCCTAGTTGCATAGTTTGCACACAAAAAAAAAAAGATGCCCGGCGCTAACAGTCTCACAGGACCTGGTGCACTAAGAGGGGCTATTATTTAGCGCGACTGCCACAAATGCTGAAAAGGTCAGAGGCTATACACATGTAGCCTCTGACCTGGGCTATTGCCGGGGCAACTGGGGTCCTGGCTTGCTGTGAAAGGCTCAACCCAGGTTGAGTGTCCTGTGTCCTTGGCCCTGGTCACGACCAGGGTTATTCCCGGGGCTGACCCGGATACACTGTGGTCTGAAAGGTGCGACCTGGGTTACGGTAAAAGGATAAGGAGCGCTGGGAGATGATGTCATCTACAAGCGACAGGTCCACTTCTAACGACACACACGGTTTTGCCGGGCCGACACGGGTGCAATGTGAAAGTTGACGACCCAGGAAATAACCCGGGCCCAAAGGTGTTGTGTGAAGTGAATGAAGAGCTGTAACATGAGTTGAAACAATGTTAAATAACCCAGATCGGATCTGGGATCTAGGCGTGAAAAGGGTATAAGTCTCTCTCACACCCCTAGGCACAGGGTGATTGATTTACAGACTTCCCGGTTAGGGAAAATGCTTGCTGCAGCCTTTGCTGTACATGATTTACAGGTTTGCCATTCGTTAAACAGGTTTCTTTCAACATGTCATAAACATATCAGTGCATCCATCAACTGTAGAGGATCAACATGGCAGCTCACAGTCAGCAAAGGTGGAGATTGGATAAAAGAATTAAAGAAAGTCCCCAGCTCTTAACTAAACTAGTGCATCCCATCCCTGCCATTGAGAGGGTACTCTGCTCTGCTGGCAGCTAGCTTTGCCTGGAAAACTTTGCCTGCAGAAAGGTGGGTGGCGCGTGTCAGGAAAGCTGATTGGACAATCACCCATGGCTTGTCCAATCACATTCAATGACATCATTGGCGCTCTAAACAACAAGGCTCCAGATACTGCCTGGAGAGCAGGACAAGGGAAGTGTTGCGGAATCTTAGTGCCCCACAATCAGCAGGATTCCAAAGGAGCGAGAGACCAGGATGGAATGAATTAATAAAATAATGATAACCTATAATATCAAACTTACGTATTTCATTTTAAACTCCAAACTCTTATTTACATTAATAGAAGAAAGACTGCTGAAAGAAAACTAGAACAGAACGATGCCCCTGAATTAGTATTCAGAGAAAATGTAACCAGACAGGAAGGATGGCTCAGCCCGCAGACATATTAACTGCAGGAGGCTAACACTCGTGGATTAGAGGAGATCAGCAGAATTTTTCTGCACTGCACAATCCATAAAATGTATTATTTATATTCGGTGCTGTTACGGAGCATCGGTGGCAAACGGGAGAGCGAGAAAACCGCGCTGCAGTCCCGTCCACCGGTGAAAATGCTGCTAAACGACAGACGGCAGCCTCTGGATTTCAGACAGTGAGGTTTCTGTGCATCAAAACCACCTCCTTCCTATGGGATGAGAGTAACAAGCAGTGACATCCTCTGCCTGTCAGAGCCATGACCCAATGTCACTGGGCTGGCTCCTTGCTGTGTCTGAGCTGCATTATGTCCAGCTGAACTGACATAACCAGCCTTGTTGCATTCTGTGTCTGCAGTCATGTTATTGCTTTTTGTCTGCACTAAGTACACTGGCTTACTACAGCACTGCAGCACCCAAATGACTCGTCTGTTCTCCGAAGCACACGCCAGTGGCAGTGCTTAGCAGTAACTGAGGTCTCTAGCAGGGAAAGCGGATACATGTGGAGGGGCAGTGGGAGATGGTGGCAGGCATGGCGCTGCAGGTAAGTATGAACCAAAACATGGCTGATAGACTTATGCGTTTGTTTTTTTATATTTCTCCATGCTGCACTACAGGTTTTAGCATGCCCGGTTACCAGCCATTTTTGGCACCAGGGCATGCTGGTTCCTGTAGTGCACCTACGTAAAATTAACTTTTTCTATTATTAACTCCACACCTACCACCCTGGAGGTGAGAGGAATGGCCCGAGCGCTATTGGCACTAGGGACTGGGTATACTTAGGAAGGCAGGCCGGCACGTTTGAAATCCCACCGATTTACGTTGTTTTGCAGGTCCGCCACTGGTGCCAACTGGCCTAGGGATGGTGTTGGGGGGACCCACACACTGCAGGTCGCTCCTCTATGGTTCCACCAGCCACTGCTATTTAGCGGACAAAAAGGGGAGACCCCACATTTTTTGTGTTCTGATTTTTTCACTACGAGTCTAGGCTTAAAGGCCATGGGGTGTTTCATTATTGAGGGAGGATGGGACACCAGTTTGTTTCATTTTTACATTACATAGATCCTAGGGGATCTGTGCAGTGCTTTGGATAAACCCGTCTGTCAGAGGCAGGTCATTCATTTGGGCGGGACTGCAGCGGCTTTTAGAAAATCTGGGGTTTTTATTCTTTGAATGGTAAAAATAAAATCAATAGTCGTTCCATGTTCTAATCTAAAGTCTGGTTTCCCACCACGATTGTGTCAGGTTTGTGCTTCGTAAATCGGTGGGATTTCAAACACGTTAATACATTTACCCCTTTACTCATAATGTAAACAGCTAAAAACCACATCATTTCCATATTAGCCCGCCAAGTAGGATGAGACGTTTCAGAGTCCAGAACAGTTTTTCAAGCCTGTTACCTAGCACCCGAACAGGTCATGTTTTGAAGATTTCCCTGTGTGAGACTGTGTAGGATAATTTTTCCTTCCTTTCCCCTTTTCAAAAACACATGGCCTGCAGGGTGCGTATGGAGAGGGCTGAGAAGCTGGGTTTCCTGTCACAACCACAACTACCTACTTCCCACTCCAGTTACCGAACTGAAGTATGAACGATGTTATTAGAGTTTCCCCTTTCTCACAACAATTCATATAGGTAACAAAGCCAACGTTTCTATTCCGCCTTTTGTCTTCTTCCTGTTATTCCCGCCAAAAACGTTCACCTCCTGCGAAGTCCGTCACTAAAGAGGAGTCACACAGGGGCTGGACTTGATACCATGGATTACGGAAGTGGAAATTGGACAGATGTTCCCCTTCCTTAAGCTGGGTACACATTAAACTATGATTTTGAACAATTTGCCCGATTCTGATGGATCGGAACGACAAATCATCAAATTGGTTGGCACTATGCCCGCTCCCGCGGCGGTATCTTGAGGTCGGCCCTACATGCTTGTCAACCTGAAGGTATGACAGACGATGCCATGCATGTGGATGTGGCGGGGGAACGACAAATTGCGTGGTCATTCACCAAATCGTGTGGAGTGTACGGGCCGCACCATGTGTCCTCCGTCGCATCTGCTGTCAGCTGGGTACACGGGTCGTCTAATGTGTACCCAGCTTAACTCAATGGGCACGTAACACAAATGAAAACTATAGAGCATTGGTTCTAACCTCAACCCTCAATTTTTGCCAACAGGTCATGTTTTGGGGATTTCGGTCTGTGGAAGCAGGTGGGACAATTACTGACCCAGCAATATAGATGGCCTCGCCTGTGGATGATTAAAGAAATCCACAAAACATGTCCTGCGGTGGGTACTAAGTTGACAACACCTGCTATACAATATAAAATTATACATCCCAAAATTTCTAAAGACCAAAGATAGATAAGTTTGATACACAAAGCTGACCTTTTCCTGACATTTATGCTGGGCATACACCGCCAGATAAAATGCCTGTCAGAACGACAGACATTTTAACTGGCAGCCTGACACCCAGCAGATATCACAGGTTTATATAGTAGATATCTCACAGTGTATTGGCCCAGATATCTGCAGAGCCAGAAAGTGCTGTAAAGGAACAGGGGAAATGTCTGTCGTTCGGCCGCGGCTGGGCATACGCTGCCAGATGTGGCCGTCATTTAATTCGCAAAATATCGCATCGGACGTGCATGCTGGACGATCCGGCATTCCCCACGATGCGATATTATAGCATTGGTTGGCCGCACACAATCCACCGATATCGGGCTGATAATAGTATAGGGCATGCCCAACATTACAGACACTCATAGGTCTAAATACAAATGATCATACAGACAGCACAAAGTACTCAAGTTCATCAAACCTTCTAAAACGGAGGTGTTACCCGTAGCGACCAATCAGATTATTATACTCTAGATAGAATTACAGGTAGAATCTGATTAGCTGCTATGCAACACCCTCCACTTGTCCTCTAGAGCAGGGGTATTCAACATGCGGGCCGCCAGCTGGTGTGGAACTACACATCCCAAAATTGCCTGCCACAGTTTTAGTGTGCCCTAAGAGCAAAACTTTGGCAGGGCATGCTGGGATGTGTAGTTCCACAGCTGCTGGAGGGACAAATACTAAATACCCCTGTTCTAAAGGTTAGATAAATCTCCCTCTAAAAAACACCAATCGCATACAGTATGGGTGCTATTCTAAATTTAGGGGCCCTAAAGAGTTTTTTGGAGCCTAGGGAGAAGATTATTCCTACAGATCTGTACACGAAGGAGGTTGTTCCCAGACATAGGGGGAGATGTACTAAGCCTTGCAGAGTGATAAAGTACCAACCAATCAATTCCTAATGTTACAGGCTGTGCTTGAAAAATCAGTTAGAAGCTGAATGGTTGGTACATTCTCCCCACGGCTTAGTACATACGCCCCACACACAGTTCATACAAAAGAAAAGACATACACATACATTAGAAAATGCAGAGCAAGTACTACAACTGGGTATGTAAAGTATGCTTGCTTTCGCAGTGCCCATTCCCAGAAGATGACTGCACATATATTACTATTATCCTTTGCTTATATGGCACCACAAGTGTTCCGCAGCGCCTTACAAAGTACATAAACTAATAAATGACTTACAGTACAATACAATGCAGGACAAGGACATAGTTTATACACATTGCTGCATTAGCGATTAGAACACTCAAACTAAACAGCAGGGATTCAGCAACCAAGTGTTAGGTGCCCTTGTGAGGAGTAAGGAGCAGAAGAAAGTAAGGAGAAGCACATGAGGGAAGAGGGCCCTGCTCGTGAGAACTTACATTCTAAAGGGGAGGGGCAGACAGACAGGTGTCACATAGATATGGTAGACCGGTAGGAAGGAGCATGTAGCAGTGGGTTAGGATGAGAGCTGGACGGCCTTGATGAAGTAGTGGGACTTGAGAGCCTGTTCCAAGCTTTGTAGTGGTGGAGAGGCTGAGAGGGAGAGAGTTCCAGAGGTAAGGAGCAGCACGGGCAAAAGTTTGGAGACGGGAGTGGAAGGAAATAATCAGTTGGCAGGAGACGGCATGCATTCATTCAGCAAAATATATATTATAATGTGTATATATATTATAACGTATATATATATCCATCTATCTTTGGCCCATAGCCAGGAGCACACACACACTGATAATGTATTCCTAACTAACGCATAACTGCTTCTGTGAGATTTCTTCCATTCCACATTTGTGCGGATAAACGCTGGCTCTGCCAACACTGATTATAGAAATAATTTGGGCCCATTTTGCTATTCACTCTGTATCAGCCTCCTTAATGACGTCATTGCTAAATGATTAACCAGCGGGAGATGGCAGAAGAAGTGGGAAATGGTGATATAGAAGGAATCAGTCATTTAATGTAGTTTATTAGGGCTCTCAGACTCCTTGGCAGCAGGCTGCGTTCTGATGTGAAGCGTTTCTGTGTGTTACACTGCGTTATTCAATCACTCTCTAACCATGTTACCCTGGCACACAGGGACTAACACGCTTGTGGGATCCCTGACCTGATTGACTGAACGCTGCCCTGCAGGCAATTGCTCCGACGTATAAAAGCTTCATGCTACATGTGGACAATGCATTTCCCCTGATCTCCTAAATAAAACAAGTCTCTTTACATAGCACATATGCTGAACAAAAGGTTTCTTTAATGTGAATCTATTTGAATGGATGTTGGTTTGCCACAAAACCTTAGGAACATAAATCTGATCAAATAAGAGTTTGAGTACTTATTCTCAGACTATTTAACATCCGCGGTCATAGATTGTCCTCGGCACCGTTCACCGGGAATGGACAACAAAATAGTGATCACCGGCTCTCAAAGAGCCCTCATTTCAGAACTACGGCTAACGTATGTACATACCTACAATGGGAATTAGCTAAATTTTAGGTTTGCATTTAGTTCGTGCAAAGAAACCAGAGAAAAAAAAAAAAATTAACCTACCGATTTCCTCTCCTGTTTAAGCTCCTGCACGCAGCGGGTAAGCTCCGCCATGATATGTGATGTCATGTTCTCAGAAATGACCTCATGCTGCCCGGCATAGTCGTTCATTTCATTCAGCGTGTTCTGAAAGGCTTTGCATGACGTGTACCTGCAGAAGGAGCAGATGTTACAAGCAACAGTGTTTAATCACCCCCCAGAGTCACACCATCAATTCCCTATTGTCCGCATACCGATGGCGCAGCAGGACTGTTTTGGCTGTTAAAGTGTACAGGTATAATATCTACAACGGAGACATAAGGTCACCAATTCCTAGTAAACAAACAGGACAGTCGTAACATTTTTTTATATTTTTTTCACGGCACCCCTAGGCCAAAAATTTCTTATTGAGAAATTCAGAAAAAAATAATACATTAAGTAAATTGCGTTTGTAGGTCATCCTTAGGGTCAGTTACGTGGTGGTGGACAGGGTTGTGCTTCTGTTGGTCAACATATTTTATGATTGGCAACCTCTAGGCTGTGGTTTTGCCCATCACATTTACCATTAATAATTTGATCCTGGACCACCAATCCGTGGCACCCCTGCGTATGCCCGCGACACCCAGTTTGGGAACCACTGGAATAGGCTGATAGACAAACGTCATGACTGCCTGTAGGTGACTGACAACACAGCCGGGCAAAAACATCTTATATGGTGGCATGAGGGGCCCAACTAAAGCGACTATGTGGCCTTGTCCAAAGACACGATTGCCAGGAGGACCTTTTCACCACGTTTCCAATTGCAGTGTCCCTGCCACAGACACACAGAGACATCAGCCATTTTGTGTGCTAAACCAAATTTTAGATAATCAGTTTATTTGAAACGAGTGATATCACTGAGGCTTCAGGCACTGTAATATGTGATCTCTTTGAATCTATTCAAATCGACGCCAGTTGTGCCTCATGCCTCATTGAGATGACCAGGGTAGGAAGCATTTTCATGACGACTTGACTGGTACTAAATAAAAAATAGCTGCTACCACTGTGTGCAGGTGACCGGGAGCTAATCCCAAATATAGACAGTAAGGTGTATATTTACTAAAGTGCGGGTTTATAGAAGTGGAGATGTTGCCCATAGCAACCAATAAGATTCCAGCTATTATCTCCTAAAGGTGCTAGATAAATAATAAGTAGAATCTGATTGGGTGCTATGGGCAACATCTCCATTTCTATAAAACCGCAGTTTAGTAACTATGCCCCTACGAGAGAAACCATGGAGGTCAAACCTATTATTCAGTGCTAACCTAATATTCCACTCCTCCATTTTTTTTCCTCTCTTTCCCTATTCTTTTTGACTTTTCTTACCATATTTTTATAATGTATCTATTATATTAATTTTATTTTTTAAATATATTGTTCTATTAGTTATGTTTGTTTTATTTCATTCAGCAATGTTGTGAAGGTATGGCAAGATATTTGTCTTTCTGGGACTTCTTTTTATTTATTTTTTATTTTTTGTGTGAGTATGTTTACTCACTGACATTGTATTGTTATTTATACTCATTTTGGGTCTACATAGGCCGTTATTAGCCGTATATGTGTTATGCTGATTTTACCTCAATAAAAACAGATTTCACAAAAAAAAAAAAAAAAAAAAAACCCATAACCTCCTCATTCATTATAGACAGTTGAGGCTCCTCCCACATTTATAAGACCTTGTCTTGATGGAATTCCATATAGGTCAAAAAGCACAAACCCCAGTCACCCAAGTAACTGTGTCATCACTGGTCCAATGTACAAATCCATCCAGAGCACTCTTGCAAAGCAAGTTTGCAAAACTGTCAGTCACTCTGTGTCTGCTGTATTAGAGAAGCACCTCTCTCCTGACAGGCCAGCCTGCTGCAGAGGAGTGGGGAAAAGCCTAGCGGAACTATTTACTAAGCATGAACACTCGAGTATTTCACAGACATCATTTAGCTCAGTAACACAGAACCTCCAGCATGAATTGTAAATATTAAATACTGCCTTTATAAGCGCTTTATAAAGACATCACTTCAAACTCTGATGAATAAGGGTGAGTTCCAGTCAGAGAAACGCAGATTATCATTTACTCCAGTTCAACCACCACTAGCAGACCCCCACCAGCCCTCACTCACTTCGACTCTTCCTCCTCTTTCGAGTTCTTCTTCGTCTGATACTTTTTTGAAAGATTCCTAAAATGCAAAACAGAGACTTCTTGTCAGCAACCATCAGAATAAATAACAGTTATTACTACTCTCCACAGTAAGTACAAAGGGCCCGATCAAGAGATTTACGCTAATGCTACTGCGATCTCGCAATTGCGAAGCTTTGCTGCCGTCTTCCAAAGCTTAGCCAAGCACAGGGACTCTCTCACTGCTGCCTTCTCATATCCATCCGACCATGCACAAACATGCGTAAACATTGACGCAAATCGGGCAGCTACGCAGCTTCTAAGTAAAGTCTGACCTGTCTCAAACACGGCGTCTCTCCTGACACGCCGAGAGCTCTCATGCTGCTAATTTATGAAACGGTGTTTAAAACGGTCAGAAACGTCTGCCATTTCCTTAGCCACCCCCTTCTCCTTAACATCCTCCAAACGCTGACTACCGGTCACTCTGAGCAAGTAGCAAACGCAAACAAATCGCTGCGCATGCTTAGCGCGGCTTTCACGCATCCACAATGGCTAAAGAAAAAAATTACTCAAACTACGTAAATATCGGCATTGCGTATATCTCTGAATTAGGCCCAATATTTGCAGTATATTCACACAACACATCTATACATAGTATAAAATAAAGACCCTGGTAGGCGTCTGTCTGTGTGTTCGGGCTAATCTCGAGAACCACTGGACGGATTTTGATGCACTAGTGTATAGAGCATGTGTGGAGGAAGGATTAGGTGTATGACACAGTAATGTATGACAATAGGGAGCACAGCAGTGATATTAGTGATGTAGATGTCACTATTGTATAGAGCATGTGTGGAGGAAGGATTAGGTGTATGACACAGTAATGTATGACAATAGGGAGCACAGCAGTGATATTAGTGATGTAGATGTCACTAGTGTATAGAGCATGTGTGGAGGAAGGATTAGGTGCATGACACAGTAATGTATGATAATAGGGAGCAGAGCAGTGATGATATTAGTGATGTAGCTGTCACTAGTGTATAGAGCATGTGTGGAGGAAGGATTAGGTGTATGACACAGTAATGTATGACAATAGGGAGCAGAGCAGTGATGATATTAGTGATACAGCTGTCACTATTGTATAGAGCATGTGTGGGGGAAGGATTAGGTGTATGACACAGTAATGTATGACAATAGGGAGCAGAGCAGTGATGATAATAGTGATGTAGGTGTCACTAGTGTATAGAGCATGTGTGGAGGAAGGATTAGGTGTATGACACAGTAATGTATGACAATAGGGAGCAGAGCAGTGATGATATTAGTGATGTAGCTGTCACTAGTGTATAGAGCACGTGTGGAGGAAGGATTAGGTGCATGACACAGTAATGTATGACAATAGGGAGCAGAGCAGTGATGATATTAGTGATGTAGCTGTCACTAGTGTATAGAGCACGTGTGGAGGAAGGATTAGGTGTATGACACAGTAATGTATGACAATAGGGAGCAGAGCAGTGATGATATTAGTGATGTAGATGTCACTAGTGTATAGAGCACGTGTGGAGGAAGGATTAGGTGTATGACACAGTAATGTATGACAATAGGGAGCAGAGCAGTGATGATATTAGTGATGTAGCTGTCACTTGTGTATAGAGCATGTGTGGGGGAAGGATTAGGTGTATGACACAGTAATGTATGACAATAGGGAGCAGAGCAGTGATGATATTAGTGATGTAGATGTCACTAGTGTATAGAGCATGTGTGGAGGAAGGATTAGGTGCATGACACAGTAATGTATGATAATAGGGAGCAGAGCAGTGATGATATTAGTGATACAGCTGTCACTATTGTATAGAGCATGTGTGGGGGAAGGATTAGGTGTATGACACAGTAATGTATGACAATAGGGAGCAGAGCAGTGATGATATTAGTGATGTAGCTGTCACTAGTGTATAGAGCATGTGTGGAGGAAGGATTAGGTGCATGACACAGTAATGTATGACAATAGGGAGCAGAGCAGTGATGATATTAGTGATGTAGCTGTCACTAGTGTATAGAGCATGTGTGGAGGAAGGATTAGGTGTATGACACAGTAATGTATGACAATAGGGAGCAGAGCAGTGATGATATTAGTGATGTAGATGTCACTAGTGTATAGAGCACGTGTGGAGGAAGGATTAGGTGTATGACACAGTAATGTATGACAATAGGGAGCACAGCAGTGATGATATTAGTGATGTAGCTGTCACTAGTGTATAGAGCATGTGTGGAGGAAGGATTAGGTGCATGACACAGTAATGTATGACAATAGGGAGCAGAGCAGTGATGATATTAGTGATGTAGGTGTCACTAGTGTATAGAGCATGTGTGGAGGAAGGATTAGGTGTATGACACAGTAATGTATGACAATAGGGAGCAGAGCAGTGATGATATTAGTGATTTAGGTGTCACTAGTGTATAGAGCATGTGTGGAGGAAGGATTAGGTGTATGACACAGTAATGTATGATAATAGGGAGCAGAGCAGTGATGATATTAGTGATGTAGATGTCACTAGTGTATAGAGCATGTGTGGAGGAAGGATTAGGTGTGTGACACAGTAATGTATGACAATAGGGAGCAGAGCAGTGATGATATTAGTGATGCAGGTGTCACTAGTGTATAGAGCGTGTGTGGAGGAAGGATTAGGTGTATGACACAGTAATGTATGACAATAGGGAGCAGAGCAGTGATGATATTAGTGATGTAGCTGTCACTTGTGTATAGAGCATGTGTGGAGGAAGGATTAGGTGCATGACACAGTAATGTATGATAATAGGGAGCAGAGCAGTGATGATATTAGTGATGTAGCTGTCACTAGTGTATAGAGCATGTGTGGGGGAAGGATTAGGTGTATGACACAGTAATGTATGACACAAGGGAGGAGAGCAGTGATGATATTAGTGATGTAGCTGTCACTAGTGTATAGAGCATGTGTGGAGGAAGGATTAGGTGTATGACACAGTAATGTATGACAATAGGGAGCAGAGCAGTGATGATATTAGTGATGTAGATGTCACTTGTGTATAGAGCATGTGTGGAGGAAGGATTAGGTGTATGACACAGTAATGTATGATAATAGGGAGCAGAGCAGTGATGATATTAGTGATGTAGCTGTGACTAGTGTATAGAGCATGTGTGGAGGAAGGATTAGGTGTATGACACAGTAATGTATGACAATAGGGAGCAGAGCAGTGATGATATTAGTGATGTAGCTGTCACTAGTGTATAGAGCATGTGTGGAGGAAGGATTAGGTGTATGACACAGTAATGTATGACAATAGGGAGCAGAGCAGTGATGATATTAGTGATTTAGGTGTCACTAGTGTATAGAGCATGTGTGGAGGAAGGATTAGGTGTATGACACAGTAATGTATGACAATAGGGAGCAGAGCAGTGATGATATTAGTGATGTAGGTGTCACTAGTGTATAGAGCATATGTGGAGGAAGGATTAGGTGAATGACACAGTAATGTATGACAATAGGGAGCAGAGCAGTGATGATATTAGTGATGTAGGTGTCACTAGTGTATAGAGCATATGTGGAGGAAGGATTAGGTGAATGACACAGTAATGTATGACAATAGGGAGCAGAGTAGTGATGATAATAGCGATGTAGCTGTCACTAGTGTATAGAGCATATGTGGAGGAAGGATTAGGTGTATGACACAGTAATGTATGACACAAGGGAGGAGAGCAGTGATGATATTAGTGATGTAGCTGTCACTAGTGTATAGAGCATGTGTGGAGGAAGGATTAGGTGTATGACACAGTAATGTATGACAATAGGGAGCAGAGCAGTGATGATATTAGTGATGTAGGTGTCACTAGTGTATAGAGCATATGTGGAGGAAGGATTAGGTGAATGACACAGTAATGTATGATAATAGGGAGCAGAGCAGTGATGATATTAGTGATGTAGGTGTCACTAGTGTATAGAGCATATGTGGAGGAAGGATTAGGTGAATGACACAGTAATGTATGACACAAGGGAGGAGAGCAGTGATGATATTAGTGATGTAGCTGTCACTAGTGTATAGAGCATGTGTGGAGGAAGGATTAGGTGTATGACAGTAATGTATGACAATAGGGAGCAGAGCAGTGACGGTATTAGTGAAGCAAGTCAATGAAAAAATGGACATCTCAGCGCTTTCTTGGCTTACACTTCTTAAACCGTTAAAGATATATCACAGCGATGGACTTGATATTATACCATGTAGAGATTGAGACATATTATCCGGTTTCTCCAGAAAAAATTGATATAAGCCCTGTTTACTGATACAAAATGTCAGTTTTTCCCTTTTATTACTGTTCCTATTTAATCTACGTGAAAAAACGATTCTTTAATTTCAAACGAGTCCAATTCCCGGTAAGAGTCGGCTTTGGCAGGACAATAGATAAAGCACAGGGACTGACACTTATCGTGGCTGGAGCTGACCTGGTCGTGGAGACTGTTTCTCTCATGGACAACGTTACGTGGCCCTTTTGTGTGTCATGTCAGAACTACATCTTTTCTTCTGGAGGTCAGGAGAAAAAAAAACACTAATGTCTTCTACAAGGCAATCTTAGAAGACCACAGTTAAAAAAAAAAAAAGACTATCGACGTAAATACAAAAACTACTCCCGTGCAAAGCCGAGGCGGGTCGCTAGATGGCTTATACACACAAGGCCCAATTTTAGGGAATCCAGATCTTACTGACTTACATTTAAGATGACCTGTCCTATTTGGCATCACCCAATAATTGTAATGGGGTGGAAGGATAGTGCTGTTTACTGTATTAATCTGGTGCCTTATTCTGCTAAATCCATGTATTGTCCCAGAATCGGTACGATTTACGACCGGACCCCTGGCCGGCGGTTCAAATCCCGACAGTGGCTGCCCGAACAGGATGAAAATCCTGATCATCCCCAGGTAAGTATTCACTAACCTAACCTCCCCCCCTAACCCTAACCCTCCTTTAGGGTGCCTAACCCTAACCTACCCCCCAGTGCCTAAACCTAACCCCCCCCTTCCCCGCCGCCTAAACCTAAGTACCCCCCAGGGGGTGCCTAACTCTAACCTTCCCCCAACTACCTAAACCTAACCCCCCCCTTCCCCACCGCCTAAACCTAAGTCCCCCCCGGGGGGTGGCTAACCCTAACCCTCCCTCCCCCTAGCCTAACCCTAACCTCCCGGGGGGGTGCCTAACCCTAAGTCCCCCCCGAGAGCCCTAAACTTAACCCCCCCCTTCCCGCGGCTGTCCGTAGTAGCGCCCGGCATCACTTCGATCGGGATGCCGGGCGCTAGTCTCCCGGCATCGGTAAAATGACGCCGGTCATTTAACCCTCGCCGTGATAAAGCAGTCGGGAAGCCGGCTGTCGGGATTAGGTCCGCCGGCTTCCCGACTGCATACCGTTGTCCCATTCCCTCAACGATATTAGTTCTCACCGGTTATGTATGCCGATGACTGCCCTCACACTCCCTTAGGGGCAGTATGTGGCACAATGATCAGCCTGAAGCCCTCTCTTTGTGGATGTTGTATGGGTTTCTAACAAAAAAATAAATAACCTGTGTGTGTGCATGCGATAAAGAATATAGATTGTAGGCTCCAGTGGTGCTGAGGAGAATGGCTAAATATTCTCACGTTGAGGAATGTGTGGGCGCCACATAAAAAAGTGTTCCGAAATAAAGAACATAAGCCAGCAGCATTGTAATGACCAACGTTGGGCTTTTTTTTTTTTTTTTGAGTGCGGTCACTCTCACGAGAGCGCCAGCATTACAAGTTCCAGCATTACAAGTTCCATGCAGCCTTTTCTGTGTAGTCAACACATCTGAAGTAGGACGAGAAGTTCATGCATGTGACTGGAACGGCTGGCCAGGTACCTCTGTATTACTAAGATACCTGCCCAGCGATTAGGTAATACCATGACGCTGGGCAGCTGGGGGAGAAAATGAGGAGTTATGAGGGTAAACACATCATAGAACAGTCTGTCTGTGCCACCGGTCATTGCAAACGATGGTTGTGGTCATGTAACATGAGCTATCTAAAGACACATTATATAGAAAACAATACTAATTGCTTTTAAAATTCTCAATCTTTATAGAAATGCATAGATCTAGGTCTACTTGCACTGTACAATAAATAATGCCCTATGTGCACAAATATAACGGTATCAGCCGATATAACCATGCAACTATTGTTTTTCAAGCAAGGCAAGTATTGATAGATTACATGGGTTGGGTATGAAATCCCAGCTGTCGGGATGCCGCTGGTCAGAATCCCGACACCCATAGGTACTAAAGGCAAAACTTTTCCTAGCCCCTACCATAACCCTCCTCGGTGCCTAACCCTAACACCGCCCCCCCTTTAGTGCCTAAGCCTAACCTTCTCCTCCCCGCACCCTAAACCTAACCCCCCTACCCAGTGCCTAAACCTAACCCCCCCTAGTGCCTAAACTTAACCTCCCCCCCAGTGCTTAAACCTAACCCCCCCTAGTGCCTAAACCTAACCTCCCCCCCCTAGTGCCTACACCTAACCTCCCCCCCCTAGTGCCTAAACCTAACCTCCCCCCCCTAGTGCCTAAACCTAACCTCCCCCCCTAGTGCCTAAACATAACCTCCCCCCCAGTGCCTAAACCTAACCTTCCCCCCCAGTGCCTAAACCTAACCATCCCCCCAGTGCCTAAACCTAACCTTCCCCCCCCAGTGCCTAAACCTAACCTTCCCCCCGAGTGCCTAAACCTAACCTTCCCCCCCAGTGCCTAAACCTAACCTCCCCCCCCCAGTGCCTAAACCTAACCTCCCCCCCCAGTGCCTAAACCTAAAAACCTAACACCCCCCCCCTAGTGCCTAAACCTAACCTCCCCCCCTCCAGGTACCTAAACCCAACCCCCCCTAGTGCCTAAACCTAACCTCCCACCCCTAGCGCCTAAACCTAACCTCCCACCCCTAGCGCCTAAACCTAACCTCCCACCCTCCAGGTACCTAAACCCAACCCCCCCTAGTGCCTAAAGCTAACCTCCCACCCCTAGTGCCTAAACCTAACCTCCCACCCCTAGTGCCTAAACCTAACGTCACCCCTAGTGCCTAAACCTAACCTCCCACCCCTAGCGCCTAAACCTAACCTCCCACCCCTAGCGCCTAAACCTAACCTCCCACCCTCCAGGTACCTAAACCCAACCCCCCCTAGTGCCTAAAGCTAACCTCCCACCCCTAGTGCCTAAACCTAACCTCCCACCCCTAGTGCCTAAACCTAACCTCCCACCCCTAGTGCCTAAACCTAACCTCCCCGCACCCTAATCCTAACACTCCCTCCCCAGTGCCTAACCCTAACCTCCCCCTACTTCCGCTACCTAACCCTAACCTCCCCCTAACACCCCGATACTTACCTTCGGGATGCCGACGGACAGGATACTGGTACTGGGATCCCAACCTGTCGGGATTTTGGCGCCGGTATTCAGACAGTTGGCATGCCGCAGTATGTCGGGATGCCGATTACATCCAAGATTAGATAGATGGATTAGATCGACAGACAGAATTAATAATAATTAGAATAATAAAATCATCCTTTTTCTTTGGGGCGGGGGTTAGGGTATGTATTGGATAGTGACACTTAACCTCTTACTATGTAAACTGAACATGAGCTGTATATTTAAACTCACCTTGCACTCTTAAACATGCAAAGAATGTACGCTGTCAGTACACTATAATCGTGCCCATATGTTTCACGCTGAGAAAGTGACCCCCTACTTATACATAATATAAATGCTATTTCCTTCCACTGCGGCTCTGGACTGCAGTAATGGTCCCAGTTTTATACAGGAGTCTACGGGAAACGTATTTACCTACCCAGTTACACAGCAAAAATACATTCACAGCTCCGGGAGAGTAAATTAAATATGAGGTTAAATTATTCAAGATGATTTAAAAAGAGAAAGGGAAAAAATGTGTGCTGCCAAATGCTAACATGATTTGCAAATGATAATAATTTTCTATCGCTCTTTAATGTGACACCTGCTAAGAAAACAAAGAAAATCTTGTACTGAGCGTTGGCCATCGGGCAGAGGCGGTAACGCTGCAGGCGGAGGTTTTCTCCTATACAGCTGAATGCAGCGCTTCTACAGGGTTGTAGCGTAGGAACACGAGACTGATATGGATCAGACATAAGAGCAGGACCCTCTTACCTCTTGGGCTCTTCCTTCCTCCACTTATTCCATCATCTCCTCACTGCCAACAATGGCACCAAACCTTAGGTTTAGCCGCACATACACATATACACTAGCTGAAGTACCCGGTGTTGCCCAGATTTAAATCGTACACCAATGGGAGGTCCGACCAGGGACCCCAACCCCCTAGTATGTCTTCCGGGACCCAGTGTTACCCCTCTGTGAATTTTTTGTCCAAATCCATCCAGTGGAAGGCCCAGAACAGGCTCCCCGGGTCAAAGTTCTGCCCAGCATACACCAACGGGAGGTCCAAACGGGACCCTAACCCCCTAGTATGTCTTCCGGGACCCTGTGTTGTGTACCCCTCTGTGAAATTTTTGTCCAAATCCATCCAGTGGAAGGCCCAGAACAGGCTCCCCGTATCAAAGTTCTGCCCAGCGTACACCAACGGAAGGTCCAAACTCGACCCTAACCCCCTAGTATGTCTTCCGAGATCCAGTGTTACCCCTCTGTGAAATTTTTGTCCAAATCCATCCAGTGGAAGGCACAGAACAGGCTCCCCGGGTCAAAGTTCTGCCCAGCATACACCAACGGGAGGTCCGACCGGGACCCTAACCCCCGCTAAAACCTGGCCCGGTACCAACTGGACCACCTCGCGTCGGTTTCATCCCAATCAGTGCAGAGGTGTCCGAATGCATAACCAGACAGACAAACAAACCAATCAATGAAGATATATAAATAAAATCGGCCAAGCTAATCAGATGGCACAGATTCTCTACATGAGCCATCATTATGGTGCACGGTTCACTATAACAAGCTCCACCCCAACTGTATGTGTTAGTGCACGTTTACAGTAGGTAGGGGATGTCTGCTATAAACCGAGAACTAGTATAAGGAAGCATAACCACAGCAGGTCCTATTCTGATACAGACAAGATTACACACCTTTAATAAGAACCTTTTACGCTTGTAAAGGAACATGAGCATAAAATGTTTCCCATTTTTAATGTCACAATAGCTACTACACTGAACAGGTCCCAAATGTCACTTCTCGGCACCTTTGGCGCTACGATGTGAGAACATATGTGACATCTGCTTCATGCACTGAACGAGTTTAGGGGGAGAATTAATAAAGCTTGGAAGGAGATAAAATTGGAGATAAATAGCACCAACCAATCAGCTCCTAACTGTCACTTTACAGACTGTTTGAAAAATGACAATCAGAAGCTGATTGGTTGGTGCTATTGATCTCCAATTTTATCTCTCAACAAGCTTTATTAAATCTCCCCCATAGTGCGCTGCACCAGACATCAAACAAACCAATTTTTAATATTAGATCTCTTTGTGACCATGTTCACGCTAAACACACAGAGAGGGCCTGATTCAGAGCCGCTCGCTCTGACAGGCCGCTCGCTCTGAATCAGGGCCGGGCTTTTTATTTGGAGCGGCCTCTTGGCCGCTCGCATAGCTGTGGGTGACCACCCACAGCTATTGCGAGCAGCCAGGATGATGGTCGCGATGGTCAAGACCATCGGGCTTGCGACGAGACCCTTGTGGTAGGGTCTCACCCATCGAAAGCCCCAGGGAGCTTTTGGCTCTAACAGAGCCGGAAGCTCTCCACTAACATTACTTGTGATGTCATTGGGGTCGCCCCCAAACGGCAGGCATTCTCATGGGAACGCCTCCGTTTGGGCAGCCACCCTCCTGGCCCGCCCACCAAATGACAGCTCGCCCCCTTTGGTGTGGAGTGCCCGTCGCTAGCCGTGTCTCGCGCATGCGCACGACGGCGCGCATGCACTGTGGGCCACCATCGATCCGGTTGCGAGCGCTCGGGCAGGGAGCGGTCTTATCGGTGATCATAACCAAATCGCAAGTTCGCATATATTCACGTAAGATTAATTGGCAAATATGAAGAAATCTACAAGAAAAGGCAGCAGAACGGTGGCCAGTATATCAGCCGGCATGGATATAATGAAAAAACTGCTGCATATATTTTACTTTGGGAGCAGAGACCGATGGCCAGCAGCAGGGTGTGGGAGAGAGCTTAGAGGAAAGGACAAAAATGGTTCGGGTGAAAATAGAGTAAGCTGGGGAGCTCTTCTGTGGACACCCAAGTAGAAAAGCTTTGTGAGCGGATGTTGGGAGCATTGCTAGTTATTGGTAGGCAGTGAGTAATTATGAGTAATCACAGCAAGGACCTTTCAGTTAACCTCAACCCAGGATATTACAGGGAGACCAGGAACATTCTCCATTGTATACGAATACCAGCAAATCCAACCAGCGGTCCTTTAGGCTGCCGTTCTCCTGGTAACAGAAACCAGTGTGGGGGGGGGGTGAATAAAATTGCCCACTGGAGGGGTCGAGGGTCACATATCAGCAGAAGAGAGGTCCAGTCATATAATTACAATACTGCCTCAAACACCACCAAAACCGTTGATTAGGTGAATGTTTTTTTATTACACTTAGGAAGGTAGGAGACATTAGTGGAACATAAAACAGCACACTGACAGCGGCTGGTACGGGAGGGGCGTGATGTAATACTCAATGCACTGACAAAACACACACAGCGAGTCTATCAAATCCAGATTCAGAAGAAACTCCTTGCTAACTTTGATATGGATTCGTTTCACTATTATCCAGCGACAGAAGAAGGAGCGACCGCAATATCGATTACATTTTAAAGTGTTGTTATGCTGAAACATACCTTAGTCTAACAGTTTGCATTATTAACATGGTCTCATTAACAGCGCAGTAACTGGTTTATTATTACTGTGTCTTAATGTAAACAATTAGGGGGAGATTTTCCAAACCTACTAAAGAGTACAAGTGGAGTTGTTTCCCATAGCAACCAATTAGATTCTGGCTATCTAATACAGTCTATAATTAGATCGCTATAATCTGATTGGTTGCTATGTTTTGATATACTTCCCCCTTTGGAACAAGATAATTATAAATTATTATTACACATCTCTAAGCCTACACTTTGATACATACAGTACATCGCCATCTCTGCTGGCAGAGCCATTCACTATAGGGCCAGTTTCTTAAGGGGCAATTGAATTGGAGCATTGGCCAGCAACTTTGCTAGTTTTTCCTCGTACCCCATAGAGGTGTGCAGGAAAACTTACCATGTTCCGCCTACCGTAATGGCCAAAGCTCTGCACAACTGAACACCGCGGGATGTTCAGACCTAACCGGATCAAACCAAACTTTACGCAGTGTAATTCATTAATTGCCTCCCAAAGCCCTCCTGTTAATCTAATTTATGCATGTTAATGATGCCCGTTACTTGTGGGATGCCTTAGAGCTTCATGCCCTGGGTACAGCGGGCGTTTATTAGACCACAGTTTAGGCCTAACTCCTTGAGATGGGACTTGGAATAATACAAACTGGTACATTGGAGAAGCATAAAATGTGAGGAATCACCATGCCACAAACACAGGTGTAATGCAAACTTGATGCACAGTCAGCAGTTACAGGATTGGCCGGAGCATTCATTCGCTCCACAAAAAAATAATTTAAAAATTGGGGTGCAAAAAAAAAAAAAGGGAAAAAATTGTTAAACAATAGGCAAATAGGTTCAGGGCTATTCTGCAAGTATGCGGCAGGTGTTTTCTAGAATAGAATTATAGCGGCAGGTGCAGAATTTTTAAAAACTGACTTTAGGGACTTAAAAATATGCTAGTACCCATTTTCATGTACCCCAAATTTGATGGGACCACTTAAAAAAATGAAAAAAATAACCTAAGTGCTCTTCTGCATCACTTCTTCAATGTCGGAAAAAAAACACCTGCTGCGGCTATTTAAATCCCTGACTTTCAATTAAAGGCTAAAACGGGGGTACCCATAGTGTTCCCCCATGTTTTTACAACTTTAGGGGGGTCTTACAATTATTTTAAGGAAAAATTTGTAACTTTACGAAAATCCAACTTCGGAGTTTCACGTTTTCGTTTTTTATTTTGAATACGGGGATAAGCGGGTGCGCGCACCATACCTTTACGCAGAAAAAAAAAAACTCAGATATGAAACGTTAACTTCGCCAGGGAAGTTAACCTTTCATATTGAATACCCCCCCTAAAACTGAAAACAACACCATACTTTTAGTAGCGTATATTTTTAATTTAACCACAAATCCCCTGGGAGACCATCTGTTTTTATGTGTCTCATCTAGCTGGGCGTCATTAGGACAGTCACTAGATTGATATGAGAGCATAGAGAAACTGGCCATGTGATCAGCCGTTTAACCCTATTTGTGCCAGAATTGCCGAGGGCAGTAACGTAGCAGGAATTTATTCTACCGGGAAGAAACTTTTAGACTTGTAATGTAGATTCACAGCAACCAATTAAATAGCAGCTTTCACTGTTCAGACAGGAACATAGACCACTGTTTATATAGAATGCATCACATTTATTCTAGAACGTGGTACAATCATCATAAGAGTCATTGAACTCTATGTAATAAACCTATAAAGTCTGTGCCTTAGAGGTAACGATCTCACTCTGTGCTCATGGATACACAATTATACTAGCACCAAGGATACTGGAGGCTGAGTAGATTTAGTCCTGGGGGTTTTCTATCCCTTGAGGATGTGCTAGCCTCATCAGCCACATAAACAAGCAAACAAGCAACATAACATAACATTAATCAAAACCAAGCTACATCTCCAATCCTTGCTGCTTATTAATGGCATTGCAAGCTCCTCACTGCAATTTAACGTAAGCCCACGTACACATTTAAAGGAGAATGTTAAGAAAACTAATGTACTGTTAATAAAGAAGGCACTCTTAAACTCATTTCATCTCAATGGTCCAAACATCAAGCATAGAAAAGATCTCGGCTTTTTTTCATTAAATAAAAAAATAAATAAAAAATAAAAAAAAAGTACGCATCCCTTCCCCTCTCCTCATATAAAGAGGCTGTAAGCTCGGGATCGGATCGCCGTTTACAGAGGCGGACAGGTCCTATCCTCACGATCTTGACGCAAGAGTGTGGGGCACGGATGGGGGTTTAGAAAAAGGTCTGGATCTTTGAAATACTTCACATTTTTCAAAAAAAAAAAAAAAAGATGGATCACAAGAACGATCGACTCGACGTCTATTAATGGTTTTAATTTCTTTTACAGGAAAAGCGATCAGTAAAACAAAAAAAGTGTTGTTAGGTTACTTATTATACAGGCGAAGAAAGTTTTGTAACTGAAGCCGTACGAGGAGGAGATTACTGCTGTGCCTTACGTAAGCTTTACTACAGAAAGTGACAGAAGAATGGGTGTGTTCATTATGCAATCCGCTGGCATGCTAAGGGAGAGTACTTCACTGTAGAGAAGAGCATCACTGCAGTTTCAGATAACCAAAAGTACATCATTAAAAAAATAAAAAGATGACCAACATGAAACCCCTCTCTGTGCATCAGCTGACATGACTGTCTACTGCTCATCCAATCAGCGTCCAATTACCCTGCACCATGTTATATCTATGTGAACCAATCCAGACTGGGAGCTTGGAGAGTCAAGGGAGGTGAGGAACAGCTGAGATTCCAAGGCATGGTACCCCCTGCGGTTCTTGCACTTGGGGAGGAGTGGTCTATGAGGAAGGAAAGCGAGGGATATCCAAGACTCCAACAATACTCTAGCTTTTCATTAGGCAAGTACATACTCCCCAAAATATATTACCACCACCTCCTCCGGCACTCAATGGGGAAAATTCAATTAGTTTTTTTGGGTGCCCAAAAGTAATGGGTGCAATATGGAGCTATTCAATTGTTGTCTTGACTGGGAGCGACTACAGCAGACGCCCATGATTTCTGCTCGCATCCTCCTGAGGTGGTGAGCAAAAATGTGCAAAGAGTCAGCCATTTTGGACGCCCAAACTGTCGTTTCAGCAGCGCACAAATCGTGATAAGTAATGGGCGCCCGTGGCATTCGCGCCCTTCTCAACAGCAATTGAACAGCTCCATCAGGTGCCCATTACTTTTGGACGTGCAAAAAAACAACTGAATTCCCCCCAATGGGTGGATAGCTCCATACATTCACCAATCAGAGCGTGGTGACCCCCCGCTACTCTGACTGGTTAATGGCCAGTGCCATAGTATGGAATACACAGTGCATGGCTGCACATGGGGGCAGAGGATGCTGATTGGGTGCTTTGATGGAGTCAAAACGCAATTTCAGCGACCCGGTCAGGGTCCTCTGTCTGCCCTTCGGCCACCAAGCGTATCTATGTAGTATCTGGTCGCAATCAACACCCCATCCCCCTCCCATGAAGCAGCCCCTGGCACCATATACATTAATGTTTACAAATGAAAGGACAGAGACTTACCGAAGCTGTTTTGCATAGTTGATTTCAATCTCCGTTCTCTCCTTCACAAACTTAATGTATTTTTCCAGCACTTCGATTCCCCACTGTGTATGTTTTTCTAGGTTGTCAAACTGATCCTGTAATAACGTGAAGGGAGAGAGACGTAAGTGAGTGACTGGTTATGTACTGACGTGCAGCTTACAATGAAAACATTCCCAAACCTTCCATGTGCCAAAATATCACTGCCAAGAGCACACGTGTATTATACATAACCCCGGGGCCATAAACTGGAAATATATTTAATGGTATTGTAAAGAACATCTGGAAATGTTAAACACCACATTTAAAGCTAAATATTGTTTATGTATCAGTCCCACACATTTTACCATCTCACCAGCTCCTTGTAACGGTGGTAATGATGTAAAGTCCCATAGAATAGAAGGCTAAGGGCTTGATTCAGAGCCGCTCGCTATTTGCGGTCGTTCGTTCAACAAAAAGGGGTGGCCATTCAAATGAACCATTCGCTCTTTGCGGTCTGTTCACGCCTCTATGTCTGAACGAGCGAACAAAACTTGCGGTTGTAATTTTGAAAAAGACGCCCCCTGGCCGCTCGCACCATACGTCATGTCCGCTATTTATTAGATTAATCGAGTACATCGACCAGCGTATGAACCGCTCACTATTCTTGGGGCTGGTTTATCCTACCACAATCTTGCGAGCAGTTCTGACTATAAATCAACCAAGTGACGTGGTCAATGACGCTCCAGTATTAATTATGCACACCCTTAAAACGCCCGTTTTGACCTTTAAGCACGCCTGCGTTCGGATCTCCACTCCCCGTTTTCAAGCCCCTTCCCCTGTTACCACCCACATACGCCTCCTCCTGTCACTCATATTAGCAGGCATTCGCTATTTAGCGAACAAACGATTTTCGGCCGCACTGACTGGTTCGCGCATGCGTATAACGATCCGTACACATGCGCAGTTGGCCAAACATCGCTCGGAGCGAACAAGCGGCTGCTTATGAGCGCCTCTGAATCAGGCCCTAAGAGCTTTCTGCAGCTACAGTATTGTGAGTCCATTGTACTACACTGAAGCATACTTGCCTACACTCCCGGAAGTCGCGGGAGGCTCCCGATTTTTCGAGTAGCCCCCCCTGCACCCCCGTAAGTGTAGGCAGATCTCCCGCATCCTGCCATGGGGAGATTTAATGAGGAATTTGCGGGTTTGCAGAGAGGGGGGCGGGGATAAATTAGGCAAATCACGAACAGCTGGCTTTTCCGGGAAAGGGGTGGGGCTTAATTAAGTCTACAGCCCAGCTCCGCCCCCCGAACCGGCCATTAGCAGCAGCTCTCCTGGAGATTAATTCTACAAAGTCAGTAAGTATGCACTAAGCTGCAACGTGCATTGTGCAGTGTTACAGTCACTGCTACAGACAAGTCCAAATCAGGCTTGCCTACCCTCCCGATTTGGCCGGGAGCCTCCCGAATATCGGGTGCAGCTCCCACCTCCCCCCGGAAAGGCAGGCAAGCCTCCTGGCGGCCGCCTGCCCCTCCAGACTACTAATAGAAACCCCCGCAGAGGAAGGTGGGGCGATGATGCGTCATCGTGGCCCCCAACCCCTGCTTTTAATTTCGGCATTGGCAAGAGGGGTCGGGGCCATGATGATGCAATGGTACGGTCACGCCCCTGGTTCCGTCCCCTCTATGTAGTCATTGCCCGGCTACGTCCCCCCGCTTTATGCAGTCGTTCCCGGAAGGAGGGAGGGAGGGAGGGAGGGAGGGAGGGAGCTGAATGTCGGCTTGATGGACAATACAAAATAAATTATTGTAACGCCCAAAATTTCAGCTGGGCAAAAGAGAACAGTCAATGTTTTGTATGTTTTCAGACAACCATGGTTTTTAATAAACAGCCCCCCCCCCCTTATTTGCCACCCTGTGTTGTAATTTAGTGGGGGTGGTACCACCACATTATCATAGAACCACTGGACAGCACATTTTCTGACTACATGCTGATCCAGAGATGGACGCAATGCAGATGTTTATGTAGCTGAGCGATTATTGGTGATCTGCAAATGCGTCAAGCTCGATTACCATTGTCGCTCGCAGTGAGGAGTTAATCGGAAAACCCCGAATTAACCCCTATGAAAAGTAGAGCTATTAGGTCGGGAGGTGTGTACTTGATACAGTGCCTGATTGGACAGGATGAGCTGCAAGCATCCAATAAGATGCAACATTCACTTCCTGGTTCTGCTCCCACCAGAGGTGAAAACCATTATCCCCCTTCTCCCAGCACTGACCATTCTCATGCTCATTAAGTGGTCCAGGGACACTTATCAGTACAACTTGGGCATCCCATCAATGTACACTACTAGAGCCGGGTGGGGGATAGTCCCAATGCGAACAACCCTTTTTTTAGCATGAAATAGACACCAGCCATGTGTCCCAGCACACAGCTTATACCCCTTTTCCACTGCCTAAAAAACCTGGGTAATTGCTGTGTCTACCCAGGACTCGACTCAGTGGAAACGGCTCCAAGGAAAAAATCCCGGGTCTACTGAACCAGGATTTCTTCCCGGGTATCGAGCAGGGTTTTTAGTGGGTAAAACCCAGCAACACTGCAGTGGAAACAGCTCTTACACGGGTGTTTTGACCTAGGTGATTGTAAAAGCCGCTGATTGGTCCTTCCAGGGTGCTGGCTGCTGATGTAATCAGATCAGAGGAGACGTCTGAATAAAGGATGTCATTAAAAAATGGCCTTAAATTAAATAAATAATAACAATTAAATAAAACAAAGGATAATGAAATTAAAAAATAATTAAAATTAAAAAAATAATAATAAATAATAATACAGGATGTCATTAAAAATGTCATTAAATGTGGATGTCATTAAAAAAACCTGAATAAAGGCCATTTTTAATGACATCCACAGGATTTGCTGGGCTTACCCGGGTTCAGTGGAAACAGAGGCGACCCGTGAAAAAACCGGGATGAGAATGCAGTGGAAACGGGGTCTAAGCCGGGTACGACCCGGCAAAATGCCAAGTAGAAAATCCCGCGACAGACCCGGGATTTTGGTGGAAAAGGGGTATTAGAGGACATACAGATCATCATAAAACACAACTGGCTCTACTCCACAACAAAAAGCACAAATCTCCGAAACAAATTGTGGATACTATTATAAATCTTCAGACACTTTTTGAAGTCAAAAGATCTACAGCAGACAATAAAAAGGAAAGGAAAAATGAGAAAGGACTTAGGCCTACAAACGACACTACATTGGTTGTAAATATATATGAAATACTGAGAAGTAACTGTACAATATCAGCCTGTTATTTCCATGAGCCGCCATGATGAGGAAAGGCACATACGGTGATTATAAATCAGGTGTCAATGTTTTACGTAAGAGATGCAGTAACTACAGCTTACACTCGCTTTTATTCAACAGTCATTGAGGAGCAGACCTTCCCTGGGAATATGGTAAGGATAAGTGAGCAACTTGTAACGGATTGCACCCAACACAGATATATTGGCAAAGTCCAATGTAAATAGTTCAGTTTAGAATCTACTGCAAATTTCCACTTGAATGTGTAGATTTTAAATGTGCTTTAAATTGCGGAATGTGGCCACTAACCCCTTTCCGGAGTACCAGCTGACACGAGGTTCATCCAATCGCCTTCCTCGATACCTTGGACTGCGCAATTTCGATCTGAACCAATCCAGGCTATTAGAAGTTATCCTCTACAGTCAATGGGTTTTTTTTCCCATACAGCAAAGTACATTTATACACGCACAGCAGCCTATGTAATAAAAACATATAATAACACAAAAGGTAACATGTCTTGCAGACCAATCCCCCATGCTCATTATTCATTTAGTACATAACTTAGGGTAGGTACAAACTTGCACGATATCAGCCCGATTTGGCCAACTCGGAATGACCTGGCATATTGTGCATTGTGTATACGGGACTGCTCGCTCCCGTGGGTCGCATGCAATGTATTTGTGGATATATATATATATATATATATATATATATATATATAAAGATGTGTGGGGAAAGCAGAGGGGTGTACATAAAAAAATATATACACTATGTAGACAAAAGTGATTGGACAGCGACAGCCCAGCGCAAGCGAAATGAATACCATTGCACACGAGTTCCAAATGGCCACTAATGTGGCGCTTTCTACAAGAGCACTTGGTAGGGAGGCCCGTGCACTTGCAGATCAACGGAAACCGCAAACGTTTTTATCAGGATGACAATGCCACCTGTCATGTTTCCAGGGCCACGCTGGACTGGTATACAGAAAATTCTGTAACCCGGATGGACTGGCCGCTCAGAGTCCTGATCTGAACCCCATTGAGAAGCTCTGGGGACGAACTGGAGTGACAGGTGTGTTCTAGGCACTGTACTTAAGGCGGGATGGTAAAACATACCGCCTGCTGCTGTCCAGGGACTTGTGGACAGTTTGCCAAGAAGGATTTCTGTAGAGCCACCACATGCAGTGATTACTGCAAAGTACGGAAGTCAATAAAATCTGGTTGATCTATTTGCTGTCAGCGTCCAATCACTTTTGTCTACATAGTGTACGTCTCCCATCACGACCTGGAACACCACTGCTGCTCTGACAGGTCCCTGCCTCCATGATGCTGGAGATAGAGGAGCAGTAATTGCCGCAATGCTGGTAGCCCCCAGAAGTAAATCACTAGCCGATGAATGGGTAACTGCTCACCAGTTACTAAAAATATCTCCCACTTTTTGCAGGTTTCTGCTCGCCACCTCATGAGCAGAATTCCGTGTGCCTGCGGCATTCGCACCCGACCAGAGCAACCATTTTATTGCTCCGTTGGGCGCCCCATTACTAACAGCCGCGGGCGAGAACAACTGAATACCCCCCATTAGACCATCCCTTTATGCCCTGCTTGTCTCCACTCTCACTCTCTGGCCCCACTTCAGCCTCATCCATCTGTTCATTATATAAGATACAGGATAGAATGGTACATTTCACTATACACGAACATACATCCTACAAAATTCTTCTCCCCTCACTATCCTCCATAACCAGCTGCATCTTCCATACTGATACCAGCAGTCACAGAATAAATATCATTTACCAATATAAACATACAGATTAGACGCCACGTGTAATGAGTGTTTTACTGGAACCCGACTGACACTAAAATATTTCCCACCACCCACATCTTGGCTCACAATGACTCACACCCATTAGCTTAGCTTATTTAAAAAGAATGCATTGAAAAGAATCACTGGCCATTGAGCCCAGGCCAAAATCAGCTCACTTGAGGCTTCCCATCAGGGCCAGCGATGACCTCTGCTGTGTCCTCAGGGACAGGAAGAGCTTCATAACCTAGATTTCTTTAAATCAACAGAATAATAGCTGATCAGCCAATCAGCTAGCTTGTTTGTGAAGGAACATTACACGGAGACGTGACCTATTTTGTAGGGGTTGCCTTGCTGGGCACATTAAGGGTTTCGTATAGGAGAAATGCTTTGTTCAATGTTATGCATTGGCAAATTCACACATGGCTTTGTGGCAGGGGTCAGCAACCCCGAGAATGTGTGCCAGACGGAATAGTTTGAATAGGCACGGCGAAGGTTCGGAAGATCTATCAACTAGGACCAGTATGTACATTCCAGACTTATATTTAGGCCTCAATGTTTCTTAATTTAATAGAATGTATTCAGTTGCAGACAGCAAACAATACCAATCAACCTAAACTGACCAATTTACCTAAAAGCTCGGGTCGTTGTATTGGTCAAGCCAGCTGCCACCCTCTTTGATCTTACCGCTGTCACTAATCTCTCCACTTTACAATAGCGCAATTTGAAATGTATCGCATCTTGTATCAACAAAAATGTGCTCTGTCCATCTGTTGGTCCAATTATTATTAACCAAAATTATATATATATATATGGCTGTTCCCAATCATGACAGAAAGGTGCAAGTCTTTAATGAACATAAATTCCTGGCATAAAATCGGGGAGGACTATCAAATCATTGCAGACTTCAAGGTAATGGCCAAGAACCAATCATACAATCAGGTTCTACATTCCAGCTTGCAAACAAGAACAAATGCAAAATGACCGGCCTTCTCACACAGGTAAACTACACTTTCTCAAGGTATGGTGGAGTACTGCATTCAATACATAGAACTAACTGTCCTAGGCATTTAGGGTGCTGTCCTCAAGCAGCAAAAATAGGTCCACTAGATAAACATGTGGTCCAACAGCGCTAGCCGTGTACAAGATAAGATGATACATCCACCACGGGAGGGACACTGGGGGAAGATAATGCAGTGGACTAGATACCAAAATGGGGTTTAGTAAGAGACAGACAGTAATTAGATAGACAATGTCTAGATAGACAACAAATGTTAGACAGGCAATAGGTCGACATGGACAAAAGGTTGAGATTTAAAAAAATGGTCGACACAACAATGGTCGACTCTTTTTCTAGCCCTAATGTTCACCCTCACCCTCCCTACTGGTGTCTAACCCTAACCGTCCATTCTAGTGCCTAACCCTAACCCTCCGGTAAGTGCCTAACCCACCCTCCTGGTGCCTAGCTCTAACCGACCCTTCTAGTGCCTAACCCTAAGCCTCCGGTAAGTGCCTAACCCACCCTCCTGGTGCCTAACTCTAACCGACCCTTCTAGTGCCTAACCCTAACCCTCCGGTAAGTGCCTAACCCACCCTCCTGGTGCCTAGCTCTAACCGACCCTTCTAGTGCCTAACCCTAACCCTCCGGTAAGTGCCTAACCCACCCTCCTAGTGCCTAACTCTAACCGACCCTTCTACTGCCTAACCCTAAAATGTGTCAACCATGTCTGTCGACATTTTGTCCCTGTCTAACAACTGTCTGTCTAGACATTGTCTATCTAATTAGTGTATCTTGACTAGATTCCCTCCCACAAAATGGACATCACTTTAAAAGAAGAAAGTATAAAATCTAGTGTCACTTTAACATGCAAGGGACTGAATTATCCAAGTGGGCTTAATGTGTAGAGAAGCAGAGTGGTACCAATGAAGATATTAGGAAACCCAGAAGAGAACATTATAATGTACATAAGAGACAGGGGTTCTGTATATTAGGTCTATATTTATCAGGTCGACATGAGAATGGGGACAGGGTTGTTTTGTCGACATTGAACAAGTCGACATGTTCATGACATCGCAATTAACCATGCCGACACTGATGTAATGTAGACATGGTCGGAATGTCGACAGTGTCATTTAAAGGGAGTTTATCCCTAATCCTAATGGTAGCCCTAACCCTTATAGTAACGGTAACACTAACCCTAAAGTGACGGGAGCTATTCAATTGTTTGTGCCACTGGGCGCGAGTGCCGCAGGTGCCCATCACTTATAGCGGATGTAGTGCCCAAAATGCAGGGGGATTAACAGTATAAAGAGGCCATTAAGGGTACCCAAAAGCCCTAATTTGGGCGGATTTCTGCTCACTCCTCAGGAGAATGTCGTCACTTACAAGACAGGACTTATGGTTAACACAGTGAACGCCAGGCAACATTAGATTTTTAATCTTTCCAGCTCATCTAATTCTATATTCAATTTAAGGCAGTAGTCTTTTAAACCAAGCCAACCACTTACTAATATTAGTTCTTTTTTTTTGACATTTTCGTCAGCGCCTGAAATTGGCACCTGGGTCGAGATGGTGGGTGCTATCGTTTAGAACCAGCTGGAGTATCGAAAACGGTCAACTTCAAATCTATCTAATATGAAACCATGAAAAAGACGACGGGGTTTAGAAGAGCTGCGGTCGCTGATTAGGTAAAGCCTCAACCAAAACGAAAACAGCTGTCGGGATTACACATCTGCTGCATTGAGAAAAACAGAATTTGTTATTTAGATCCAAGGGAGTAGACAGGAATCAGTGAATAAACCACCTCTCGCTCAAGCCAACTGGATGCTCATAGCAACTTGGAAGCCAAAAATAAAGAGTATGAAAAAACAGCGCTGCACAATATAAACTGAAATAGATTGATCAGGGTAAAACCACAACGTATTTAATGAGTAGGAGTTTCCCAAGATAAATCAATGCACTGCCGAAAACTCTACATAAAGACTTGCTGCATTCACTTCAGTTTACAACACTAAGAAATCGCCTTCTGCTGCTTCGCATCGCTAGGTAACGCCACCTTCAGGTGGTGTTATCAAATAGAAGGCTTCTTAACGTGATGCTCCTGGCTGGGAGGGATCCGATCGAATCCCTCCCATGAGCCCCCGCGGCCCATAGCCTTCTGCATGTGCAGAAGGACTTCTGGGTGTTCAACCCGGAGTCCCTCTGCCCGGCAGCATCGTAAAGGACAGCTCTTATCGAGAGTTGTCTTTGGCGAAATCCTTTGTACATACCGTGGTAATGAAGAGCGGTATATACGCAAAGTCAGGGGGGATGTACCGCATCACGATAGCGATGCTTGGTACATCTCCCCCTAAATGATTAAGGGAGGGATGCATGAAAGCTTCTAAAGGAGGACAAGCAGGGAAGTTGCCCTAGCAACCAATCAGCTTCTAGCTATAATTTATCAAGTGCACTATAAAATGATAGCTAGAAGCTGATTGGGCATCTTCTCCACCTGTCCTATTTAGAAGTTTTGATACATCTCCCCCTAAGACACACAGGAAAATAATGTCAGCATTAACAGAACTAAATCACATAACCTAGGACGTTCTCCCCGGCCAGGTACAGGGCCCTGCTGCCAAGTCCCCAGAACACTCCCAATGAATACTGTAATGGAGCAGAGAGTTTCTACCTGCCTTACCACTACTTTGTGCCTTGGTGATGTCATCAGTTTCCAGTGAACTGATTGGCTACATTCTCAATAACATTACCTCAGCCTACAAAATGGATTCCTCTACTCTGGTAGCCAACGTTGCTCTAGTCTTTACCAATATGAAATTTTAGAAGGGAAAATAATTTTTCAGGACAAGCAAACGTATGCAATTTATACATACAATATATGAGAGTCAGTTATTACTGGTCTCTAAAGTCACTGCCACAAAAAAAAAAAATGGAAGAATGTAATCATAATATAATTTTATGGTATTTGAACTCTTTTTTAGTTTTTCAGGTCAAACAACAGAACATGAGAATTGCATCCAACATAAACAGTATTACTGTGCAGACAGTCCGTTTTCAAAAAAAAAAAAGACAGTTCCAGATTGTAATTAGAGATAGTCGCTGACAGTCACATGACTTGCCTGCAAAATCTATTAAATAAATGTTTTAAGCTGGGTCATGAATGCCGGGTCATTCCATCTGCCGTGCAGACAGCGTGCACGTCAGACGATGTATATGTCGCTTTAATCCGCTCCACCATAACTACAGCAATGGACTTTTAGTGCCGAGTTGGGCAGGTTTATGAAAAACTGCTGGCGGCCATTTTGCTATAGCGAACACCTTTTTTCCTCTGCACCAATTTCACAGATATCTCCTAATGTGCTATGGTATATGGGATTGCTTATGCTATCCGCTTAGGACAGAACAATGTGGGCTTGCCAACAATTAATACAGCTGAGAGAACAATACAGCACAAGAAAGCAACATGATACAGCTCTCACAAAGGAAGCAAGAATAACCCAATAACAAACGTTGTATCTGGCAACTGCATACAGAGAGGAATTATAGACTACACTAATAAAAATAAGGCCAAATTTTAAACTTTGTGAAAATAGTACTAAAAGCGAGACCCTAAAGGAAGAGTAAAAGTTTATTATTGATAGATAGCAGAAGATAAATTCTAGGGGTCAATCCAATTAGTCGCAAATTAGCTTGCTGCGTGAATAATACAGCTATATGCCGCACTTACGGTACCTCAGGGCTCACTGATCTCTGGGCCGGATTCAGAGCCGGACGCTATTTGTGCTCGCTCGTTCAGAAAAAGGGGCCGGCTATTTAAATTGAGCGCTCGCTCTTTGCGGTCTGTTGACACCTCTATGTTTGAGCGAGCGAACGAAACATGCGCTCGCTATTTTGTAAAGACGCCCCCTGGCTGCTCGCATCCTACATCATCTCCGCTATTTATTAGATTAATCGAGTACATCGAAAGGCGTCTGAACTGCTCGCAGTGCTTGTGGTTGGATTTTCCTACCGCAATCATGCGAACAGTTCAGGCTAAGAGACAACCAAGTGACGTGGCCGATGACGCTGCTTTGTTAATTATGCACACCCCTAAAACGCCCGTTTTGACCGTTTGGCACGCCTGCGTTCGGATCTCCACTCCCCCGTTTTCAAGCACCTTCCCCTGTTACCACCCACAAACGCCTCATCCTGTCACTCAAATTAGCAGGCCGTCGCTATTTTGCGAGCGCTCGATTTCCGACCACACTGAATGGTTGGCGCATGCGCATTACAAACCATACGCATGCGCAGATGTGCGAACATCGCTCGGAGCGAACGAGGGGCCGCTTACGAGCGGCTCTGAATCAGGCCCTCTGTTTGCAGCCCCATAGGGATGCGTACAGAAATCTGTCAGTACATGGCGAGATCGGGCTCGCATCTTTTAGAACTGAAACTGTAATTCTGCGTGTGCAAGATCAAAACAAAAACAAAAACATAAAACTCCGACACCCTCTCAAAATTGTCTCGTACAAAAACAAACACGTGTTTTTTTTTTCCCATCAGTCAGGACAGACCTCTCTTGGGCCAGTGCAGTGAATTTATGGGCTGTGTTAATGTCTAAAAAATATCTGCTGGATACTATTTCGTGAATGCACCAATTTATTTTTATTCCACTATAATAGTATTTCCTCATCGTTCCCCAGCAACCTTGAGCCTGTGATTGATGTACGCGATTTCACTATCAGACGTGTAGGCTGCAGCAGCAGGAGACAGAATAGAAAGCTTTGCTTCAGTTCATATATTAGACATTACCGTAAAGTTACGATAACTGCAGCTTTGTGTAGCTTGAAGCAAGTTTAGAGTCTTAAAGAATGCGTCAATTCAATTAGAGAAAAATAAATGTATATACTGTACATCCAAAACTGCCCACGGTAGTTCATGAATCTTTGATTTTCAACACAAAAAGGGGAGATTCAATTGTTTTATCGCACTTTGGGGTCTATGTACTAAATAAAGCTTGATGAGAGAGAAAATTGTGAGAAAGTATTAACCAATCAGCTCCTAACTGTCAATTTTCAAACACAGCTTGTAAAATGTAAGTTAGAAGCTGATTGGTTAGTGCTTTATATCTCACAATTTCCTCTCTCTCCAGTCTTTGATAAATATCCCCCTTTATCCCCTGTCTACAGTGACGTGAGATGGGGGTGCAATATTTAATTGTTTTTGGGCGTCCGTGCTTTATCGCGCATGATGCGCCCAAAGAGACAGGGTTTACCTGCGGAAAGCGGCGTAACCTGTCTAGAATCTTGGTTAGGAGACAAGGACTTACCACAAATTTCTGCTCGCCGCCTCAGGAGGGTGCAAACAGAAATGCCGTCAGCTATCACGTCCGAACACAGCAACAATTGAATTGCTCCGTGGGGCGCCCAGTAGTGAAAGCCGCCATTGCCAACAATTTAATTCCTCAGAATATCTCCCACAAACCCATTGTATCAAAACAGCAAACCTCTCAAACGCCAACTTTACTTGGGAACGATTTACAAAACGAGAAGAATAGTAAATAATTCCCATCAAAAATCTTCTATTGCCGTTATATACTGCTACGGAGATTACGGATACTGCACGTGCAAATGTGAATGTATGATCAGGCTTGCTGGGCCACGAAGGAACATTGGCCTGGAAGCCTAGAATTAGGCTCCCAATGACACTTTCAATTTAGAGAAATAAAAAAAAATAAAAGGAATATCTACCAACATTGGGGCAGATGTATGAAGCTGTGGAAAGTGACAAAGTGCAGAGTGATAAATGACCAACCAATCCGCTCCCACCTGTCATTTTTCAAACACAGCCTGTAACATGGCAGTTGTGAGCTGATTGGTTGGTCGTTTATCACTCTGCACTTTATCACTTTCCAGAGCTTCATACATCTGCCCTATGTCTTTATGAAAAATGCTTTATTAAAATCAAGCATATTGCCCTATTACGATCGCCATCCTGAGATGGTGAGTGTCTCATGGGGGGGGGATTCAATTCAGTGCGGTGCAGAATAGCCCTGGGAAAGAGTTCTCAGAGCTCAATTGCCCACACTGTTGAGTCCGACTACAAGATTTCTGCTCTCACCCTCCTGAGGTGCGAGCAGAAATCTGACATAAGTACCGGGCCGTGATGCTATTTTCTGGCTTAGCGCAGCGCTAACAGCGTCGTGGTTGGAGAATGCCAGTTAGCACGACTAACACCCAGCTTAAGGCCCTGTAACCAGCGTTCTCTGACTTCAGTGGTTCTAGTGGGACATAACAGCGCAGTCAATTGAATAGATATGGGAACGCTTTCCCGGGGCTGTTCAGAATTGCGCTGAATTGAAAATTCATAGAAATATTCTATGGTGCCTGAGTTACCTGACCATATTAGTAGCCAATTTTCCTTTATTAGGCTATACTGGACCACTTACTTTTCCTCAAGTGTAAAACATATAAAAGGGGTAAACTGTAACTACTGAAGTTAGCGATCTGGGGCCACACTGACAATGCTTTACTTTCCTGTGCAGGAATTTAAACATTCCAGAGACCATTAAATAAATGAGATCATCTCCCAACCATTAATTGGAAGCTTCTAAGATATGAGGTTCCAGAATCATTAATCATCTTCTGGGCACAGAGAGTCTGGAGCCGATTCCAGCTTAGCTGCAGTCTGTATGTGCGGATTTAAGCTGGTAAATATCACACATTTGTTTGCAAAGCACAGAAACAGAAATTGTACAAATGACAGACTGTTTTGTAGCAATAAAACGACACGGCTTCACAACGAAGGATGCACGTGACAGAAAATACTGCTTTATGTATTTGCAGACATAGATAATGGAGGAGGGGGCGTCAGCTATGGGGAGGGTCTTTACTAGACATCGCCTAATACAACATATTACTTTTGTGTTAGCAGTTGGCAACATAACAGATTTCTTTCATCTTCATGAATAATACAAGGCTCTTCAAACATGTATTGTGCTGATGAACAATTCGGAGATAATAGCCGTGCATGGCAGGGTTTTCCGTCCTGGAAAACTTTACTTCGGGAAACTACTTCCTGTTTGAAACGCTAGGACACAAGTAAGGCAAATATTAGTTTTCCGCTCACTTCCGTCTTCCCCAGTGATATCCCTCAGCAGGGACGTAACTGGGTATTTGAAGGCACCAGAGCAAAACTTTGTAAGGGCCCCTATGTACCACCCAATGGTGAAAAATGTATATAACATGTAACTTTGGCAAGGAATATGGGCCCCCCTCAGCTCTAGGCTGCACCCCTCGCACCTATGGTAGTTACGCCCATGTCCCTCAGCAAAAAGCACCATATTGTACCAAGTGATTGCTTCTATTCCACCAAAGAAAACGTCTGCATCTTGAGGAAAAAGATTTATCACCTCACAACCACAGTTGAGGAAGCCATTTTGAAGGCTTGACCAATTTATGAAAAGCAATCAGTAAAAAGTATCACGGAATTAGTCCAGTCATACACACATATATCATTTTGTTTCTGTAAAATGCAAAAATAAAGGACACCACTTGTGTCACAATTGAAAACCAGATGAAAAATGCACACACACACACTATAGGCGGAATTCAATTGTTTTCGCGGCCCGCATCTCCCGTCTAAAGTGACAGGAGTTCGCGGGCCGCTATGCAATTGTTCTAGATTTTCGTGCTGATCGCACCCAAAGTGGTCTTGTTTAGCCGCATAAAGCAGCTAAACCCGACCAAAGTGCTGGGCACGATCGCGAAAAGTGATGTTTGGGCGCCCAAACATGTCACTTTTCACACATTTCAGCGCTCACCCCCCTGGGGCTGCGAGCTGAAATGTAGCGCTGTCAGCTGATCGTGCCCGACAGGAGCAAGAATTGAATAGCTCCGTCGCGATGGGGGCAGGTATCAATTGAATTCTGCCCTATGGAGTATAGTTACTAAAGTGAGAGTTTTTAGAAGTGGAGATGTTGCCCATAGCAACCAATCAGATTCAAGCTATTATCTTCTAAAAAGGTGCTAGTTAAATGTTAAGAAGAATCTAATTGGTTGCTGTGGGCAACATCGCCACTTCTAAACACTCTCATTTTAGTAAATATACCCCATATGACTCATCTGCTTCATCACACCTACAGGCTTCCTAATGACAATCATGACGGTTTCTCATGAGTATTGTCATAACCCACAAAATGGCTTCCTCCACTGCATGCAGACATACAGCTAAAATGTTCATATAATTTTTTTATTTCTGAGCCTTTTGGTGTCTCTAAGAAAACTTCAAGTGTGAACAGGTCCTAGGCCGCAGGAAAGCCCACAAAACCAACACTCTTTCCGCTACATGTAAAATTAATTGAAGCAGAAAAGCAAAGAGAAAAGTGACCACTGCCTGTGCATGCAACAGTGTCCCTGTAAATTGTGCTAGATGCGGATTTTCATTAGTGGTTTTCAAACCGAGGCCCCGACACTTTTAATACAATAACATTTTTTCAGTGCGGCGCGTCACTAGCCCAGCTCGCTTGCAAACTGTTTACCAACTATATGAGGGACATAGGCCTCCTTTTGTTCCCTAAAATTGAGGCTGGATGGAGAAGAATGTGCACTGTATGAATGTGGGTGGGGAGGCAGATGAGAGATATTTGCAGAAATGCTGACCTGAGACAAAGAAAACACAGCTTTTATTTTATCTAATCATGAATAAAACAACATTATGCAGATAATGGAAAGAGTTTCGGGTTTACACAGAAAGACCATTTACTTTCCCTTACTCACAAATCTCAGTCTGTAATAGAAAGGACCTTACCAAACAATTGAGGCCTATGTCCTATAGATCAGAGTTATGAGCCTCATGGGCTGCTCAGCTGTACTTGTGACGTTAGCTAATAAAATCGCCAAATATATGCGTCAATAGCTTATGATACAAAAGGCCTGGTGCAGCAAATACTGCGCTATCCATATGTGCAAGCCATAACAATGCACCTGCTGCTCGTATACAGGAGCCATTTTGTGACTGAGCCAATAATCATGAGATTGCAAACGATCAGTTAAGGCGAACATCCACATGCCGATATTCGTGAGCGATTGCACGATTACGACATCGTAATCGTGCAATCGCTCAGTTATCGTGCACCTTTATGTCGGAAACGACCAGCGATGCAATCATGCAGTCGTTTTTTGGTCTGCTAGTGGATGTGCCCCTTTACTGGGAGACAGGGACCCAGGGCCTGATTCAGAGCCGGTCGCTATTTGCGGTCGTTCGTTCAACAAAAAGGGGTGGCTATTCAAATGAACCGTTCGCTCTTTGCGGTCTGTTGACGCCTCTATGTCTGAACGAGCGAACAAAACTTGCGGTTGTAATTTTGAAAAAGACGCCCCCTGGCCGTTCGCACCATACGTCATGTCCGCTATTTATTAGATTAATCGAGTACATCGAACGGCGTATAAACTGCTCGCTATTCTTGGGGCTGGTGTTTGCTACCACAAATTTGCGAGCAGTTCTGGCTATAAAATAACCCAGTGACGTGGTCAATGACGCTCCAGTATTAATTATGCACACCCTTAAAACGCCCGTTTTCACCTTTAAGCACGCCAGCGTTCTGATTTCCACTCCCCGTTTTCAAGCACCTTCCCCTGTTACCACCCACATACGCCTCCTCCTGTCACTCATATTAGCAGGCATTCGCTATTTAGCGAACAAACGATTTTCGGCCGCACTGACTGGTTCGCGCATGCGTATAACGATCCGTACGCACGCGCAGTTGGGCAAACATCGCTCGGAGCGAACGAGCGGCCGCTTACGAGCGGCTCTGAATCAGGCCACCAGTTCAATTATCCTCGGTAAAATATTTTTTACCGCATTTATGGGTGCCTCCGATTATCGTCAAATACAATTGGAAAATGCACCTGTGCAGTAATTTTTGTTGTTAATAACTGCATAAGTGTGACGGGTGGAATTCACCCTGTACCCCAAAAAAGTACAAACAAATATTGGATATTAGTATAAAGGTCAGGTAAGTGGGCAAAAGAAAACAATTAAGGGCTCTTAAAATGTTTAAAATATTGGATTTTAAAATCTTTTTCCATAAAAGAAAAAAAAAAAGCCGATAGAAAAAAATATTTTTCAAGCAAATGAATGCTGTAGTTTAATTTGGGGGCATAAAGATGTCTGTAAATTGATTTTTGTGTCATTTGAAGCCACATATACAAATTTGTGAAAAAAACACCTGGATCTCCCACCTACACTGTTAAAAAAAAAACTTGTCAAATTCCTACAGCAATATGAATATGCCACTTAATGCCTTATACTTACAATAATATATATATTTTTTTTTTATAAAGTTGATGCAAAGTTTCAGTAGCACAGTACAGATACAAAGTGAATAAAATTGGATAAACAATGAAATATAAAAAATATTCACGGGGCAAAAACCAAACTGTGAAATAAAAATACAAAATGATGCCACTAGCTTTCAGTAATAAGCAGCAGATCCTCAAATATATTGGTTCTGACCACAAAATGGCTGCATTGATTGTGTGTAGACTATGGGTGCGCCCAAACCCATTGCCAGTTGCCATGTTTCGCTCAGTTCTATACATCTATGCCACCAAACACCCACAAGGCACCATTTCACAATGATCACCATATACATTTTATAATATAGGTTGACAAATCTTGAATTGCGAAATTCCCACAATGCATTGCTCAAACAATTTTAGGTGCGTCAATCAAAAGGTTCTAAAAACAAATAATTGCAAAGATATATTTATCAGTTTACTGCCCTTTAAAACTAGAAATATTCGGGATCAGTGGACAACACCTTGGAGAAGGTGGGCGTCACTATGCTAAATCTTGCTTTACGAGATAGGGTAAAGTTTTAGATATCTAATAAAAACACCAAGGCCACCATTTATCAATGATAGTAAACATCGGTGCAATTTTTAGTTTAGTATCACCGCGAGCGCTAAAGGGGTTCTGCATCGTTGATAAATGGGCCCCCAAGTATGGTTACAATAAACGGCAATGTTAAATATTATACTTTGCTGCAATTAAATATTGTTATAACAAGGTATAACAGCAATGTCATTGCTTATCATTGTAAAAGTAGTGATACTGTCACGTATAGGTTACAGAGAGGAACATACCAACAGCCGTAAAATACAAAGTATAGCACAAGACACCGTAGAGGAATGCGAGTAAAGAACAACTCAACTGCTGTTATTTACTGTAAATCAGGAGAGTCCTTGACTTAAGGAATTAGAATTACTAAACAGTAAAATGTTGCAATTATTGAGTGGTTACAAGGGAGTAATAACTACCACAGGTGCAGCTGCGATGTGGCCCACGGCTGCGGGGGACAGTCTTCCTAGCACGTCCCATTTTTACCATTGGGCGGTACGTGGGGCCCTTACAAATGTTGCTGTGGGGCCCACAAATGACTAGTTACTCCCCTGAGCGGGAATTTTTAGGTTTAGGCACTTAGAGGGGGGATTAGGGTTAGGCACTGGGGGGGTTAGGGTTAGGTACTGGGGGGAAGGTTAGGGTTAGGCACCCCTAAGGGAGGGTTAGAGGAGGGAATTAGGTTAGTCTATACTTACCTTAGGGACGATCGGGATTTTCACCCATGTCGGGCAGCCGCTGTCAGGATTCCAACCACCAGACTTGCGTCCGGCGGGAAATCATACCGATTCCAGAGCAACGTATCTCCTGCTTAAACATGACCATGGGGGAGAAGATGTACTAAGCCTCGCAGAGTGATAATGTGTAGAGGGATAAAGTACCAACCAATCAGCTCCTGTCACTTTACAGCCTGTGTTTGAAAAATGACAGTTAGGAGCTGATTGGTTGGTGCTTTATCTCCATCCACGGCTTAGTACATCTCCCCCCAGATCAGAAATCTATATAAAAGACTCTGCTCGCTGTAATTTGTATGTCTTGGTATTGTACAATAGGCCAATGAAGCAGCAATACCGTGAAGTGACTATAATATGAATTTAAAATAAAAATAAAATAAATGGTTACAATTTTTACCAGATTTCCTTTATCGGCTCCACAACCCAAGTATAGAAAATATGGATCCACCGCTGCGATGATAGGAAATCAGGCAAAATATCCCCATTATAAATTTATATGAAATGGGTTCACCAACGATAATCTCACCTTGTAGTTCTACACATTAACAAACAAAAATGGCAGCTGCTCAATCAATCCAGCAGCACTAATCAGGTGCATGAAAGGGAGGGGTCACACTAAGTAGAAAAAGGAGGGAGATTTATCCCCCTATTGTACCTCAGCACACTGAATAATACCTGCAACAATATATGAAGACTATATGGTCATAGAAATTCAGAGGTATTAGTTGCATGCATTTGCAAATACATGGGAGGCTGCTGGGCCACGTCACGGCTTCTCTGTTACCAGTAGTCCCTAACACTAAGGGGTTCACGTCCGGGGCGCAGTGCACCCCAAAAAACGTCCAGCCCATGACCCCCTGCCCCCTGCCCTCCAGCACCCTGCCCTCCAGAAGGAGGTCAAAAAGCACCCTGCCCCCACAGCCTGCGGGTGCCGTCTTCACCCGCGGGTCACAGTGTCCCCCGGGTGGGGAAACGTGCGGTGACCCGGTCACCGCCGGAGAATAGACGCATGCGCCCAGCATTTATTCTCCCTGTCGGCAGCGCTTGGAGGCTGCCCGGCGTGTCCGTAAGTGCCGGGCACGCCCCCAAGAGTGACAAGGGGACGCATCTTATAGACACGCCCCCTTTTCAGGCGCACGGAAGTGACCTCTCTAGCTCCGGCACCGTGCCTGCCGTCGGAACTAGAGTGAACACTAAACCAGCGTGCTTTCAGTAACGTAACGGCTGGAAATCTGCGCAGCTGCAGAACGCTAAAGGTCCCAATGTCTTAAAAGTGTGTACTTTCTTTTCTTTTCTTCCCAAAGTGTGTCAGTGTGCAAATATAACCTCTATTCAGAGGTGAGGGGTCTTCCTCCAACAAGTCAGTGGACCTCATTCAGACCCGGTTGCATGCGCTGAGCGCTCGCAACCGGTCAATTTTAGGCCCTGCGACCGCGCAAGCCCCGAAGCAAGAGAGAAATTCTCTTGCTCCGTAGCTCATTACAAAAGGGGCAGCTGTCGATTGTGATCGACAGCTCGGCCTGTTTTGTAGGCATGGCGGGGGTGGTGGTTTCACAAACGGAGGCATTCCTTAAGGAACGCCTGCCATTTTGGGGGCGGCCGCACTGACATCATCAGTGATGTCAGTGGGGAGTTTCCTGCTCGATCAGAGCAGGAAGCTCCCTGGAGCTTGCGATTGCCGAGACCCAACCTTAGGGTCTCGTCGCAAGCCCCCATGCTCTCGATGGTATTGACCATAGCGACCATCAACCTGGCCGGTCGCTAAACCTGTGGGTGGTAGCCCACAGCTTAGCTAGCGACCAGGAGGCCGCACTTGAAAAGACAAGCGCCCGCCCTCAGAGTGAGTGCTCGCTTCTTGCGACCGCCTCTGAATGAGGGCCAGAATCCTTTGACCTCTTTATCCTGCCTTTATTCAAGTATGCAATATCAATTGTTTGCTATTTTTGTTTGTAAACTAGCTGATATCAATTTTGCAACACAGTAGAGGCAATTACATTTTGATGACTATTGTGGTAAGAATTGTTATATGTCATAGGTGACAGGAATATATGAATCTGCATATACCTGATCAAAAGCGTTTGGGAATTAATTAGCAGTTAATAGAGATTTGTTACAATGGTGTGATATTTGCAACAGACAATTTACCATGTATACAGATTACAAAAATTAAAGGTATTGAACTATATGAAATCTAAACAAATCTGGTATATGGTCTAATGTCATTTAAATACTATTTGAAAAAATTGGTAACAATAGTTATTTCACTCTTTCGGAATACCTGATACCTGACTAAAAGCAACAATGTGTTTATATTGAAAGCTATGCGGCTTCTTTATTCAAAAATATTTTTTCGCTATAAATACGACAAGTATTCTTACACTACCTTGAGCCAGAATAATACTATTCATGTATTAAATACTCTCTCTAGAATCGGAGAAGACCCTTGCAGCGATATATCTGTTTAAAAATACATCTCGAGATGGTACAGATGCCGATACTCTTTCTAAAAAGGTGATTGGGGTGCCCAATATATGTTGGCGCTGCTCGAATGCCATTGCCTCCTCCTTCGGCCCTATTGGTCGGAAGTGATTCACCTCTCAGCCATAATTCTGGGTGAACCGGTTCACGCAGACCCCGTTTTGGTTATTCCATCTGTCGTCCGGGACCCTCTCGAGGTACAAAAGGTCTTTATTATGTCATTTGAATAACGCGGCAAAGGCTGTTATCCCGGTGAGATGGCGCTCCTCCTCTCCTCCCCCGGTGACGGACTGCTTCACGAGAATAGATTTATATATGGAGATGGACGATTTGATAACCTCCGCTGATGGCAATTACAAATCCTTTAGGTACACCTGGTTTCGTTGGATGGACTTTAAGGACTCTGGGTCTCATTCAGACCCGATCGCAAGCGGGTCGATGTTGAGGCCATGTGCACGCGCAGCGGCCGCACTGCACGTGCGCAAGCCCCAAAACGAGAGTGAAATTCTCTCACTCCGGGGCTCGCTACAAAAGGGGCGGCTGTCGATGGTGATCGACAGCTCACACCGTTTTGTAGGCGGGGTGGGGGGCGGCTGGCCAAACGGAGGCGTACCCGAAGGAACGCCTGCCGTTTGGGGGCAGCCCCGCTGACATCACTCATGATGTTAGTGGTGAGCTTCCGGCTCTATTATGCCGAAAGCTCACTGGGGCTTGCGGCAGACGAGACCCTATCACAAGGGTCTCGTCGCAAGCCCCGATGGTCTTGACCATCAACCTGGTCACCCACAGCTTAGCGAGCAGCCAGGAGGCCGGATTTAAATGTGAAGCGGCCGCCCTCATTCAGAGCGAGCGCTCGCTTTTTGCAAGCGGCTCTGAATGAGGTCATCTGTGTACTATAAAACCATTCTCTGTAGCCGACCTACACCTGTGTAAGTTACATCTATCTCCCTGCCTGGGCGGAGCCGATATACACCTAGCGGAGCCGATATATACACCATTAAAATTGTTGTGCTCCAATCATGCAGCAACTTTCTCTTTCCTCTCCTCTTCCATATTCTCCCGTCCCTCTCCCCCATTTTTATTTCTCTCTCTTTGTATAATTTTGTATTTTCCCTTTCCCCCCCTTTTAACCTAATTCTCTTGTCTCTCCCCTAAATGTCATAGTATCTAATGAATGTTTTAATACGCAATATCTTTATTTTGATTATAGAGGTTTTTTTATATTCTGTTCAGGAAATTTTGTATTCTTAGGATCTGACTGAAACCTCATTTTGCAGGTTCATTTTGTACTACCAATTTTGAAATTGTTTTTTATTGTCTCTTATGTCTAATGATTTACTATTATCATCTAATAAAAACTATTTGCTATAAAAATAGCTTGCAGGATCAAGCTTGAAAACAAGCAAACTGTTTTTGTTGTTTAGTCTATTTTACATTTTTTATTGTATTAAAAGCTAAGTTTTAGACAGTATTGTCAGACGAGAGTGCACCAAAAAGGGATTCTTTTTTGTAGTTGAACCATTTTTTCTTGAATGTTTCAACACCCGCTGTATGAAGTATACTGTACTTTCCGGTGGTGCACTGCCAACCATTGAAATATTAGATTCATTTTCAAACCCTTAGATTAGAGGACAAATAATGTTGGTTTAATATTCTACAAATGTATTATAAAAATGTTTCCTGTGCAGAATCAACAAAACCCCTCTCCATCCTCCCAAAGTGTGTCAGTGAGCAAATATAACCTCTATTCTAGAACAATTTGTTGGTTAGATTACAGATCCTATTATGCATCCGAAAGCAGCATGCACGCAGTATTCGGTCTACGCCTGGCACCCGATACCGCGTCATCTGGCTGATGTCAGAAGCCTGAACTGACCTGCACAAATTGTGCTATAATTAAAAGACAATGGAAAAGATCATATTCAGAATACACAGGTCCCCACTTCCGTTGCTATTTAGAGGTTTGCGCATAGAAACGTTATTTTTTTTTTTTTAATGACTGCACCTCTCAGGATTAAGAGGTCAGTACACCCATGTGATACATAACAATTAATAACCCGCTCCATGTTTAAGCCGCATCACTGACTGCAAAATATTCATATGAAAATAACTTGTGTTTCTTCAGGGGGTAAACATAAAATCATTTAGAGAAGTGAGAGGGATATGGCCTAACCTTACACTAACTGTATGAATACACCTAGGGGGTATATTTACTAAAGTAAGAGCTTTTAGAAGTGGAGATGCTGCCCATAGCAACTAATCAGATTCTACTTAACATTTAACTATCACCTTCTAGAAGATAATAGCTACAATCTGATTGGTTGCTATGGGCAACATCTCCACTTCTAAAAACGCTCACTTTAGTAAATATACCCCCTAGTCTGTATGTACATGCAAGGGTATGCCAAACTTATAAATGACAACTTAACCATTTGTGCGAGAGTGAGACAAAAAAGTGGCTTCCTAGCTGTACTACAAGTCCCAGCCAACCCTGTTAAAACAGTAAGGCAGCCACAACTTGCCATTGCCATCTAGTATTATAGAATTACTTAGCACAAACAGATACCTGAGCATTGTACAGAGGGTAAGTGAACAATTCACATTAAGTGGAACCTCCCATATCAGATACAGGGGTCTATGTACTAAGCAGTGTTTGGAGACAGAGTGAAAAGTGATAAGAAAATATGAGATATGGTAAGAACTTACCCTTGTTATCTCTATTTCTACGAAGTCCATAGGGTTCCACAGGATACCTTGGGGTATAGGTGTGACGTCAGTCGCAGGGCACCAAAGAGTTAAGCTTTCAGCCTCCCAGGATGCACTAGGTCCCCCTCCTATACCCCGCCCCCGAGCCAAGGCACCTCAGTTAGTTACCAAGCCATAGGCCGGAGGAGGAGAAGGAAGAGAGAGAACAAAGATCTGGACACATACAAGAATCACATTCTCACCAGAGGGAGACGGAAAACCGGTGACCAGAGCAAAGCCCATCTGCAGCACAGGTGCGACAGGGCGGGAGTCCTGTGGAACCCTATGGACTTCGTAGAAATAGAGATAACAAGGGTAAGTTCTTACCATATCTCATATTTTCTACTTCAGGGTCCATAGGGTATCCACAGGATACCTTGGGGATGTCCCAAAGCAGTATCCTTTAAGGGTGGGGACGCTCCTGTGCAGAAAGGAGAATCCGCCGCCCGAAGGAAGCACCCTGAGAGGCGAAGGTGTCAAACCTGTAATACCTCACGAAGGTATGGACAGAAGACCACGTAGCAGCCTTGCAGATCTGAACTGCCGAGGCACCACGTCGAGCTGCCCACGAAGGACCCACAGACCTAGTGGAATGAGCCTTCAGAGAAGGAGGGACCGGTAGGCCTTCATGAAGATAAGCTTCAGAAATAGCCATACGGATCCAGGCTGCCAAAGTTTGCTTTGAAGCAGGCCAACCCTTTTTACGGAAGCCAAAGAGGACAAACAAAGCGTCCGACTTCCTAAACGAAGAAGTGCGGTCAACATAAGTCCTTAAGGCCCGCACAACATCCAAAGAGGCCTCACCCACGGAAAGACCCGGTGAGTTAAAGGCCGGAACAACTATTTCCTCGTTAATATGAAACTGGGAAACAACTTTGGGAAGAAACTCGGGCCGAGTGCGGAGCACTGCCCTGTTCCCATAAAAAACCAAGAAAGGGGGTCTACAAGAAAGAGCCCCTAACTCAGAAACACGTCTGGCCGAAGCAATGGCCAGAAGGAAAACAGTCTTAGCTGTTAGCCATTTAAGATCCACTGAGCCCAGTGGTTCAAACGGCGGTCCTTGGAGAGCCCTCAGGACCACAGCCAAATCCCAAGGCGCCACAGGTGGAACAAAGGGCGGCTGAATGCGGAGAACACCCTGCATAAAGGTGCGCACATCCGGGATTGTAGCAATCCTACGGTGAAACCAGACAGATAGGGCCGAAACCTGTACCTTCAAAGAAGCAAGGCGAAGCCCATGATCTAGTCCCGCTTGCAGGAAGGCGAGAATCCGAGACAGACGAAACTCCCGCGGTGCATAACCTCTCGGTCGACACCACTGGAAGAACGTATGCCACACGCGATGGTATATCCTCGCGGAAGACGGTTTCCGAGCTCGTAACATGGTCCGCACCACAGAGCTGGAAAACCCCCGGGACCTCAGCATGGCCGTCTCAACAGCCACGCCGTCAAAGACAGCAGAGTCAGGTCCAGGTGAAGGCAAGGACCCTGAGACAGAAGGTCCGGTCGTAGCGGCAACCGCAGAGGAATGTCCACGGACAGACCCTGAAGGTCTGAGAACCAGTGCCGTCTGGGCCACGCGGGAGCTATCAACAGGAGCGTCCCTCCTTCCTGTTTGAATTTCCGGATTACCCGTGGAAGAAGGGAGACCGGAGGGAACAGGTATGCGAACCGGAACGTCCACCGGACGGACAGAGCATCCACCAGAGACGCCCCTTCGTCTCTTGTGCGAGACCCGTACACCGGCAACTTGTTGTTGTGCCGGGACGCCATGAGGTCGATTTCTGGAAGACCCCACCTGTCCACCAGTAGTTGAAAAACGTCCGGGTGCAGGGACCATTCCCCCGGATGAACGTCCTGGCGACTTAGAAAGTCCGCCTCCCAATTGAGCACTCCCGGGATGAAGACCGCTGATATGGCCGGAAGATTGCGCTCCGCCCAAACCAGGATCCGAGAGACCTCTACGAGAGCCGCCCGACTGCGAGTTCCTCCTTGCCTGTTTATGTAGGCCACGGTGGTAGCGTTGTCCGACTGGACCTGCACCGGGCGACCCTGGAGAAACCGCTGTGCCTGCTGGAGAGCATTGAAGACCGCACGGAGTTCCAAGATATTTATTGGAAGCTCCGCTTCTGTCGGCGTCCACCTGCCCTGGAACAAGTGTGGACCCGAAACTGCTCCCCAGCCCCGAAGACTGGCGTCCGTTGTCAACAGGACCCAATTTGGAACCCAGAACGGACGTCCCTTGTTGAGGTGGGTCGTCTGTAACCACCACGTAAGGGACAGGCGAACCTCCTGGGTGAGCACAATCGTCTGGGACTTCAGAGACTGAGTCAGCCCGTTCCACCTGGACAGGATCAGGTGCTGCAGAGGTCTGGAGTGAAACTGGGCGTATTCCACCATGTCGAACACCGACACCATGGAGCCCAGTAACCTCATCGCCGAGTGTAAGGACACCCGGCGGCTGTGCAGACAACTGCGCACCCTTGACTGTAAAGCAGAGATCTTGTCCTCCGTCACGAAGATCCTTTGCTGTCCCGAGTCCAATAAGGCTCCAAGATGCAGAATCCTCCGAGACGGGATTAGAGTGGACTTCTGCCAGTTGATTAGCCAGCCGTGCCGTTGCAGCAGTGCAATGGTCAGGTCCAAGTGGCGTAACAGGAGCTCTGGAGATCCTGCCACCAATAACAGGTCGTCCAAATACAGCAACATGCGGACTCCCTGCAGCCGCAGAGAAGCCGCCATGACCGCCATCACCTTGGTGAAAACACATGGTGCTGTTGCCAGGCCAAAAGGTAACGCCCGAAACTGGAAGTGGTCGCTGCTGATTGCAAACCTGAGGAACTGTTGATGGCGCCAAAGAATAGGGACATGCAGGTAAGCGTCCTGTATGTCCAATGACACCAAGTAGTCCCCAGGTTCCAGCGCCAGAATGATGGACCGTAGGGTCTCCATCCGAAACTTCGGGACCCGCAAAGACTTGTTGAGTGCTTTGAGGTTGAGAATCGGACGATATGACCCATTGGGTTTCTGTACCAAAAATAGATTTGAATAGAAACCCTGGCCCCTCTGGGAGAATGGAACCGCCACTATAACTCCAGCCTGGAGCATAGTGTGCAATACCTTCCGCAGCTCCGTAGCCTTGTTCCGGTCTGATGGTAGACCCGTGGTGAAGAAGCGAGCCGGGGGTCTGTGCCGGAAGGAGAGGGCGTATCCGTGGGAAACCACCTCCAGCACCCAAGTGTCTGTCGTAGTGGTCGACCAACACTGGGCGAACTGTAGCAGGCGGCCTCCCACCCTGGGATCCCCCAAAGGGAGGCCCGGACCGTCAGGCCGCAGGCTTGTCATCTGGCTTGGGGGCCGGACGTCTGGTACTCCATGCCTGCTTCCGGGGCTTGACCGATTTCTTAGGGCCAGCCTGTCGAGGAAACGACTGTGGTTTGGGCCTGCCCTGGGCCCTAGATGACCGAAAGGACGATGGTCCCGAACCAGAAGGAGCAGCGGCCGACGGGAGACAGGCAGATTTGGCTGCCGCCAGCGTGGCCACAATCTTATCCAGATCCGGACCGAAGAGAACTTCTCCGGTAAACGGCAACGCTTCCAGACCTTTCTTGGAATCTGCGTCCGCCTTCCAGGATCGCAGCCACAAGGTGCGACGAGCAGCTACCGCTGCTGAAGAAATTCTAGACACCAGAGTACTAATGTCTAGAGCCGCCTCGTTGATGTAGGTGGCCGAATCACGGAGATTGCCAATCAACTCCGCCTGATCGGCCGGACAGTCGGATTCAAAAGAAGCCTCTAATGAATCCGCCCAGCGCTCCATCGCTCTGGCAACCCAGCAAATGGCCATAGCCGGCCGTGCTGCCCCCCCTGCAAGGGAATAAGCGGACTTCAGGCAGATTTCTACCTTGCGGTCCGTAGCATCCTTAAGGGAGGACATGGATGGCATCGGCAATGTGGCACTACGGACAAGACGGGTCACGTGAGAATCCACCTGTGGAGGGGATTCCCACTTCGCAAAATAATTATCCGCGAACGGATAAGCCACCGCCAGGCGTCTCTGCGGCTGGTATCTTTTGCCAGGTTGTTTCCACGCCTCCTCTAAATGGTCCACCAACTGACCCGAAAGAGGAAAGACTGTGGCATCGCCCTTCACATCTTTGAAAAAGGCATACTTAGATTTAGCCGCTGGGGGAACTTCGTCCTCAATCACCAAGGCTGTGCGGACCGCCCGAATAAGTCCAGGAATATATACTTTGGACTTAGCATCAGCGTCCTTAGTATGGAGAGGTTCCTGATCGTAAGGATCTAGAATCTCCCCATCATCAGACGTCCCTTCGTCATCCTCATAAGGAGCGGACAGAGACGCCACCGGCCTTTTATGAGACCGCATCACAGACTCCCCTTGCAACACATCCGACAAGTGCTGTACAGAACTCGTCAGGGAGTTAACCCACGCTGGCTCCTGAGAACCCGGGAGCGGGGAAATAGGGAGACTGTGGGGTACCACCAATTGTCGTGGGAACCCCTGCATGGGTGACGACACCACAGACTGCTGGGACAAACCCATCGGAGTAAACGCGGGCTGCGGAGCTAACTGGCCCACTAAAGCTGTTAACGCCTGAGCGAAACAAGCCCAGGGCGGCTCCTGTACCGGTGCTGTAACCGTAATAGGCCGCGCCATGGACAAACACTGCCGGCAAAGGCCCTCCGCGCTACCCTCCCCCTCCGCTAACGGTACTTTGCACGTGGTACACTGTAGCCGGAGGGGAAAATCACTTTCAGACATGATGGCACCACGTATGTGACCTCTCTCACCAATTAAGTATTAAATAGGCGAGAGACCACCCTGCAGCACCGCACCGCAAGGGCTTTAGCAGAAAGAACAGGGACAGTAATAAAGCTGACAGTTTAGAGAAGAAAAGATTACAGGCAGCAGCGCTAGCACAGTCACATACAATGCAGAAAAATAACAATTCCTGCACTAACAGCGCTGATCACTCAACTACACAGACACAGGGCCTGGTAGGACACAGCGCTGCATACACAGACCTGACCACAGCGGAGGAGAGGTATGCGGGGGGACCCAGACCACGATGCTTCCTTCCAGCGCTTCCAGCAGCGTTCACCATGCGTTCTGGAGAAGATGGCCGCCGAGGAGCAGAGAGGAGGCTGGCCTGGGGGAGGAGCGCTGCCACAGGACCAGTCGGCAGCATGCAGAGAGAGCCGTGTGCAGCGGGGGAGGCGCCGGCTGTGAGACAGGGAAGGCGCGCTCCCCTGGCATGCATTTAACCCCTGGGACGCCGCAGCGCTACCGCTCTGCTGCGGTCCGCTGTCCCAGGGGGTAGTGGAAGCGCAGGTTGGTCGCCTGGCTCCACGCTGCAGCCAGTCCCCAGGGAGCCCCCTGCCTGGGGACTTAGGACCATGTGATCAGCGGGGACCCACCGCGGGACCCCGCTGCTTACCTCTGTCCCCCTTGAATCCGGCCATGGTCCGGAGCATCTGGGGTCACCGCTAGCTGTGACCCCAGACGCCCACCAGCATCCCCGGATCAGTACCGGCGTTCTGGTACCGGCGGGGTGTAGGGAAGACAGCATGGACGTCAGGACTGACTGTCCATGCTGTTCATCCAGTTGTGCAGCCACAGCTGCATGAAGAATAAGCTTCAGGGGCTCTTCTAGCCCCCACTCCAACAGGTGCACCCGACTCCGGCCGGGCACCAAACTAAACTGAGGTGCCTTGGCTCGGGGGCGGGGTATAGGAGGGGGACCTAGTGCATCCTGGGAGGCTGAAAGCTTAACTCTTTGGTGCCCTGCGACTGACGTCACACCTATACCCCAAGGTATCCTGTGGATACCCTATGGACCCTGAAGTAGAAAGTAATAAGGTGCCAGCCAATCAGCTCCCAACTGTCATCTCACAGGCTGTGTATGAAAAATGGCAGTTAGGAGCTGATTGGCTGGCACCTTATCACTTTTCACTCTGTCTCCTAAACACTGCTTAGTAAATACACCCCACAATATCAAATTAAATTCTCTAATGCTCTGTTTACTGCTTACAGATGACAGCGGTAAACATTTTAGGAATGTACCTGCAGCATGTGGACAGGTGCTGGGTCACTGCCACAGATACTCTGACTCATTCCTCTGGGGAGAGGTTCCAAACTTCTGGGTTAATCTCTACAAAACTGGACTAGATTGTATAATTAATCACAATGATGTCATTAATATGAAAGTCATTAATATGCATGCCTCTAATATCTATTTGGAAGGCTTCACCGGTCGCTTTATTTATATAGTTACGTGATACTGATCTTAAAGTCAAAGACAGAGGGGGAATAAAATTGCTTTTCGGCGCCCGACATTCAATTGCTCTGCCAAGGGGCGTGAGTGCCACAGGCACCCATTACCGATCGCGACATAATCATAATGCTTTACCATCATGTTTAAAGTTAGAAAGCCGACACAGTTGATACTCTGAATGCCGACTTACAGTACCACAACCAGCTGCTGCAACCATACATTTCTGCTGGTGTTTGAACTACCAACAATGTTCACAAATATATATGTAAAAAGTTTCAGGCATGTAGCAGAGCTCAAGACGCTTGACATGAATGGCCTTATGCAGAGTTAGAAGCAAATAATAATAATAATAAAAGCAATTTGCACCTTGGTAAAATCATGCTATACTGCAGATGGGTTGGCTACAGGAAGCTGTCGCTTGGGACCCCAGTGGTCCGATTCACAACGCCGGCATCCCTGTCGGTCGGTGTCCTAAACCTCCCCCTCTCCCAACCCGTCTCCCCAGTGCCTAAACTTAACCTCACCCCCTAGTGTCTAAACCTAACCTCCCCCTTCCCGGCAACCTAAACCTAACTCCCCCCCCTTAGTGCCTAACCCTAACCCCGCTACTTACCTTTGGGATTCCAACTGGTGTCGGGATGCCGGTGCCGATATTCTAAGCGTCGGCATCCCATGTGTTAGAATATTGACTGTATCCCCTGCAGACGGCTCAGATATAAGATGATGTGCAGAGATTTAGAACCGAGAAAGGGCATGTCCCAGCTTACTAAGTAATTTCCGCGTAAAAATAAAGCTGCCCAGTATTTGTTCGCTTTACGGAAAAGCAGACTGTATTTTCCCTGCATACAAAAAAAATTGTTTAAATAGTAAATATGCCACTGAAACATTGTATTGCGACATAGTTTGTTCCAGTAGCAAATTGCTCCTCTTTTGTTTTTTTTTCTAACTCTGCAGCCCCAAGTGACATAATGGGTGTTCCTATCCATTGAAGGACACTGCGTTCCACCTATATGCCTGTCAAGGTTGATAACAGAGAGCAATAGACTTGTAACTACACAGTAAAGAAACATAACTAGGGCCGCAAATCTGCTTTCCGGCTTAGCGCATGCGCTAACAGCATCGCGGATGGCACTTAAATTGGAGAATGCCGGTTACCGCGACTTAACACCCGGCTTAAGGCGTGGAAACCATCATCTCCCGGGCACATTGTGCTCAATTTAATAGCTCCGGAAACTCCTTCCTGGTGCGATTTAAATTCATTCCCAGTTATTTATATAGTGCACGCATAGGGCCTGATTCAGAGCCGAACGCTCTGACCAGAGCGCTCGCTCTGAATCAGGGCCCTCCTCCATGAAAATGGAGCGTCCTCCTGGACGCTCGCATAGCTGTGGGTGACCACCCACAGCTTATGCGAGCGTCCATGATGATGGTCGCGATGGTCAAGACCATCGCAACCATCGGGCTTGCAACGGAGACCCTGCGGTAGGGTCTCGCTGCCGCAAGCCCTGGAGTGATTTTGGCTCTATCAGAGCCAAAATCACTCCCACTGACATCACTAGTGATGTCAGTGGGGCCGGCTTCAAATGGTAGGCGTTCCCATGGGAACGCCTCCGTCTGGCAGCCACGCCCCCGGCACGCCCACCAAAGGGGGCGTGCTGTCAATCAACATTGACAGCACGCCCCCTTTGGTGCGAGACCCGAAGCGCCGGAGAGCCCGACGCTATCCGGGTTTCGCGCATGCGCACGACGGAGCTCCCTCCGTCGTGCAACATCGACCCGCTTGCGAGCGGGTCTGAATGACCCCCATATGCACCTTTACAAAGAAATCACACTGAACTGAATCGTCCCCGATGATCTTTGAACAATCCGCCATGATACTATACTGTAGGTACAGATAACATCTGTCAGTCTGATAACCGGATTATGGAAGTTTGCACTACTTTCTGTCTCGTTGGCAGCACATCCGTTCAAGTCACTAATGGGGCCCACAGACATAGTGATGTGCTCACGATCAGCCGATGTGTACGATTTCCCTTGAAACTCTCCCCGGCAGCTCTGCACACAATTTGTTGTCCAATCTTCATACGATCTCTCCTGCATCCAGACTTTCACAGTGCATCGCCTCCTAGATTGTCAGATCTGCCCTACTGCACGGCAGATGTGACGATGCGATGTGCAACCAGCGGGGAAGCGCATCACATCGTGAGTGGGGACTCATGATTTACTCAGGACTTGGCCATATTTTACACGATCTGTCGTTCCAATGTGTCGGAATCGGCCAGATCGGGTAAAATATCGCTATGTGTGTGGGCAGCTTTACTTTTTATTTAACGACTTAAGGTGCGCACACAATGATTTTTTGAACGATTATCGTTAACAATATTGTTTATCATTCAAAAAATCGTTCACATTCCGAGTAAAAACGATGAACGATTATCGTTCATGCGCGTTCACGTTTATAGTTCAGTCAGACTGACCAACTCAACGGATTTTCATTAAGTTAATGAAAAAATCTGACAGATAATCGTTCATAAAATCGTTGGTAAAAAAATCATTGTGTGTGTGTATGCAGCTATACTGTTAGAAAGGATTTCAATTGTTTTTTTGGGTGGCGATATTAACGGGCGCCTGGAGGATCAATTCAATGGTTTTAGGCATCCATTAATTATCACACTTGTCTCGCTCAAAAGTACTGGATTTAGCCGCGTAAGCAGCTAAACCCGCATAAAGTCCTGGTTACTACGCCCAAACCACAGGCTTCTTGCACATATCTGCTCGCCACATCAGGAGGCTGCGAGTATAAACTTGCGCCCAAACAGAGCAACAATTGAATTGCTTCGTGAGGCACCCAAAACAGTAAACAACAGTACATTTTGGCTTATGAAAAGGAAAACAACTCCCGATACCATGATTCAGTAAAACATGAGACTGGGGCCTACCCTAGTATGTAACACAACACTAGATTTACTTGTATGTGCCGGAACGCTATGTATTGTAGCCAATCAGTAGGGACCTTTCATTGAGGGCGATTCAATACAGCTGGAGTTGAATAGCACTTGGAAGTTAGTCCCGAAGCTATTCAATTCAGAGCGCTGTTAGGGCGACTAAATTATTAGTTCTCGCACTGACCTGAGGGCTCGAGGAGAAATCCGACTAAAGTGCTGACCGCAAGACTGTTTTCCGGCTTACCGCTGTGCCAACACCCCCGCGGCCGGCACTTTAGTCGGAGAATGCCGGTTCTCGCGGCGAAACACCCAGATTAAGGGGCCCATTTATCAAAGGGAATTTGAGGTAAATTCCCCGAAAACATACGTTTTCGGGGGTTTACCTCAAATACTAAGTATCCCCCGGATGTATGAAGGAGGGACCGCAGCAGGTATCTCCGATACCTGCTGCAATCCCTCCATTGCCGCCGGCAGCCGCCTCCCCCATAGGTATCTATGGGGGATGTGATGCTGCCAAATGTATAAATATTGGGAATGCTTCGCATTCCCGATATTGGCCCCAGCAGCTGACGCCATCTGAAGATAGCGTTAGCCGCTGTAGTCTATGGGGACTTACCGCATTTCAGCCGGCGGAGGGATCTCCCAGATCCCTCCGCCGGCAACGAGCGCCGCTCATGTGCAGTCGCGGGACTGCGCATGCGCAGCAGCCCCACATGCACTGCGGTCACATCGCAGGGACGGGCCCTGCATGTGCCGGTACATACATTGAGCCGCTATGATCGCATTTTGCAATGCGATCATGGGCGGTACTGGATGCCCTGATCGTATTGCAAAATGCGATCATTAATAAATGGGCCCCTAAGTCGCGAGAACAGCCATTCTCTGACTTAACTTGTAATTGTCGGACTAAAGAGCGCACTGAACTGAATAGCTCCGGAACAAACTTCCCGGCGCTATTCATCTGCCGCTGTAATGTGCCGCGCCCTTTAATATATATCTACATTAGAAGTCACCTTTAACCTGTAGGTCGGGTACTCCTATACAGAGCACAGAAATCCAAGGTGGCTTCTAATATCTGTAATAATGTATATTATTATTGACAATACACCTGGTTTTCCTAACACACAAGCAGTGACATCACAACTCCCCAATGATAAGTGATGACATCAGAACTCACCGTTCATACGAATATTGGTTTGTGTAATATACACACAATTATGGGTTATGACTTGTGAGTTGTATGGGCCAGTTATAGATGCTAGCTAGCTAGATTTTATATATCTCACTTATCAGTAACTGGCTCTGCAGTAAATATATCGGTTCCACCAACTTATGCATCGGTACAGAGTCCAGGGTGTTTAATTCAGACTCCAAAGTCACACTCCATCAGCAGCATTATACAGATGGCTGGACAGGATCAGCCGAGCGCTATACTTCTGGACTCTGCACTAGGTAGAGGATACAACCACAGGACTGCTAAGCCTGGGAAAAACCCCATAATTACGTTACAGCAAACCAAAAAGGCACACGACATTTCTGTACATTTGCTGCGGTTGGACATCCGTCAGCAGAGGAAGTCGTGAAAAATAAGTAATGCTACTGAAGAGAAGCCAGGAGGAAAAGCCCCAGCACAGAGCCAGGAGTAACCAGGAGGGGAGACATATAAGAGATAGCACGATGGCTCAGATATGTGGCAGATGGCGAGAAAGGGGGTTTTAAGGAGAACGACGAGACTGCTGCCTCATGGGATTAATCTTTAATCAGTCGTTGGAAATATATCCCCAAGTCATTTTTGGTTTATTAGGTCACACGAATACAGGCAGCTAATATGGATACAGATCAGAGAAGAAATAAAACCGTTGTGGGTTATTGGTTATAAATGTACAGTAACGTTTGTTCCAGGTGTACCATTTTCTTTTTGAAAAATATATAAAATCTGCCCATGAAGAACATTAACCGATAAAAATAAAAAACAAAACGCAGTTGTGATGCGAGGAACTGGTTTTATACTGCGTACGCACAATGCACTTAATGCATTTTAAAAGTATGCATGCAAACCGCATTGTGTTTATGTAATTCTTTATTATACATAATGTCTGCAAATGCAATCACTATTTAATCATGCAACGGTGACAAAACATGAAGTGATCCTGTTGCAGCCAAACTGCTAAATCCTGCCCGATTTCTAAACTCCAAATGCGTCCTGCCCTTATGGCGGCACCCCGCTGAAACAGCCTGACGGGTGCCGCTCTCACCGTTGGTGAATAGATGCCGTGCATCGTTTCACAGTAAGAGGAGAGCTTGGGGGCAGTCCAGCATGTCCGTGCCCCAAGAACCATCCAAGAGCAGTTTGGTGGCATACAATGCCTTTCCCAGCATGATGGAGCACCTTGCCATAAGGCAAAAGTGATAACTAAGTGGCTCGGAGAACAAAACATAAACATTTTGAAACCATGGCTGGGAAACTCCCCAGACCTTAATTCCATTGAGAACTTGTGGTCAATCCTCAGGAGGCGGGTGGAGAAACAAAATCCCACAAATTCTGACAAACTCCAAGCATTAATTAGGCAAGAATGGGCGGCCATCAGTCAGCATGTTGCCCAGAAGTTGATTGACAGCATGCCAGGGCGAATTGCAGAGGTCTTGAAAAAGAAGGGTCAACACTGCAAATATTGACTTTGCATAAACCTAATGTAATTGTCAATAAAAGTCCTCGACACTTGTGAAATGCTGTCATTTTACTTCAGTATAGTAGTGTAATGGTGCATACACACGGTCAGATTTTTCCTTCAGATCTGAACGATAACGATTTAAAAATCGTTCAGTCGTTCATATCTGAAGGAAAATCTGACATATCTGACAGATGAACGATTTGAACGATGCGCGATCCCGATGGTCACATAACGATATCTGACATGTTTGCAGTCAGACTTGGACGATTTCCATTCATTTTAATGCAGTCAAAAATCGTTCAATCGTTCAAATCTTTGGTAAAAATCGTTCATCTGACAAATTTGACCGTGTGTATGCTCCATAATTCTCAAAACTTTTGGCCATGGCTGTAGATCTGCTCAGAACCTGCTGCTTATTTATTTTTTTAATTAGCTTTTGGATTGGACGTTGACATGAAACATGTAAAAGGATAATTTATAAGATAAGTATTTACTACTTTAAAACGTTTCAGTTGGTAACATTTAGACATCTGCACCACAGGAGGAAACGGGGTCACAATTTCTAATAGGAAGGGGAAGCACTATGCGGGCAGCCTTGTGACACACTTGTGCAAGCCTTACTGCACGTGCATGAAAAGCGCTCATCAGCATACATTGCATTTGATGTATAAAGGTGAAAAAGTGTAATCAGGAAAAATATACACAAAATAATTATTTGCGACCTAACCCCGCCTCTTCCTGCGTTACCATGCCATGGGTATATATGTAGCTTTCATTCTAGCACCCTGCACCTTTCACAACACTTGCAGTTCCTCTATCCAACCTGGGGTGTCGCTCTCTGCTCTGGTGCTTCTAGCACACTCAGCTAATGCAACATTGAAATACAGCAGTTTGTGTACTAGAAGCACCAGAGCAGACAGCGACACCCCAGGAAGGATAGAGGAACTGCACAGGTTTTAACAGGAGCAGGGTGCTAGAATTACCACTAAGGGCCATATTCAATTTGAGGCGAAAAGTCAGAGGTCGGACTTTTCACCATCTTTGCCATTTTTTCTGGGAAAAGGTATCGGGCGCGTGCCCGCTTATCCCCGTATTCAATTAGGATTCGGCGAAAACGGGACCCGGCAGAAAGCCAAGTATGGAAAAGTTCTGGGAATTTTCGGGAAATCATCCTGGCACTCCCCTAAAGATGGTCTGACAAGGGGGATCACTATGGGTATCCCCGATTTGGCCTGCTAAAGGTAGTCAGGGTTTTTAAACAGCCGCGGCAGGTGCATAAATGCGCCTGTGAAGAAGTGAAGAGTAGCATTTCTCTTTTTTTTTTACTTTTTTTTAATAACTATGGCCATCAAATTTGGGGTACATGAAAATGGGTACAAGCATATTTTTAAGTCCCTAAAGGAATTTTTAAAATTCTTCAAAAACGCACCTGCCGTTACCAGCCGAATTCTAAAAAACACCTGCCACATACTTGGGAACCCCCCCTGAATCAATTTCGCTAGTTTAAAGCTTTGTTCCCCAATATTTATTTTTCCGCCCCCTGAATGAAACTAAAATTTTTTTGGGGTGTCCTGAGGACTTTTTAAAAACATTTTTTACACAGAATACTTTTAGGGGACACTCCCAGGGGGTGCATTTTTTTTTTTTTAAGTCTGCACCCCAAAACCAAAAATTTTGCACTTTTTTTTGCCATGTAATACATGGAGTTATCCCCGTTTTTTTCCAAAGACTTTTCGCACCGGTGAAAAAAGTCTTTGAAATTGAATATGGGGATAATTGAAACAAGCAAAAATGACGTCATCGGCGATAATTTCTAGCCGATGACATCATTTTCGCCCCTTTCAATTATAACGGACTTTTCGCCCCATATTGAATATGGCCCTAGGTATGCATTAGATTTTAAGTCACAACATAATTATCGTCAGCCTTTATTTGGCGCCACAATATTCCACAAAGCCATACAGTGGGGAATTAACAATGCTCATCTATAAATCATAGTTCAAAAGCAAGTCAAATACTAAAGTAAACATAACAAGTACAAATAGAAATAAAAAATAAAAACACACAACGTTGGCATGATTAGAATGGTCAAGAAAACAGGACGAAAAATGGTCTTACACCTAAAGGCGGGTATCCACTACCCGACTGTGAAAGACTGAACGATAACAATATCGTTATCGTTCATTAATATCGCGTATTGGATACGCACCTTAAGATTGGGGTGAGCTGAGGCTGAAACGAGTTGAAGGTATGACATGCAGTGTTGGTGTGGAGAAGGAGAATGGTAGGCTTTAACGAAGAGGTGAGTTTTAAGCAGCGTCAAAAGGGCCATATTCAATTTTCAATTGTAATTTCAAAGTCTGTGCTGGACTTTTCGCTCCACATGGCAGGTTTTCCGGGGATAAAGTATCGGGCGCGTGCCCGCTTTATCCCCGTATTTGTTATCGTTGACGATCGTCCCCTGTGTATGCACCATTACACCCAAGAATGAATGATAATCTCTGAACAGTTGCAGACACTGATATTATTTCTTCTGACAAGGACTGCGTGAGCTTTAACAAGGTTAGTTTATTTTACCTCAGACATTAAACTACTGCTGGAACATGTGCCCATCCTCCATCTCTGCATTATTCATCACCAGCTACAGGGATGTACCATAATAGGCACTTCTAAAGGGAACATTTCTCATTTACTACTCTCTATTCTATCACTTCCCTCCACATAAAACAGTAAATGTCAAAAGGAGGACACATGAGACTCGGCTGCAAAAAAAAAACATTTGGGGGGATTTTAGTTGTTTACTCACACCTGTATTTCCCATCGAAAGTGATGGGCGATAGTCAATTGTTGTGCCACTGGCCGTGAGTGCCTCAGGCGCCCATTACTTATCGCACATGGGATTAGCTGCAGAAAGCGGGTAAACCAGTACAAACTACTCTGCGTACTGGGCACCCAAAATCCTGACTTTGGGCGGATTACTGCTCGCCACCTCAGGAGGGTGCAAGCAGAAATAACGGGCGCCCGGCGGCACAAACAATTGACTATCGCCCGTCAATTTCGAAGGAAGCTGCAGGTGAGAATAAAAAATGTGAGGAAGGGTCCGTGTAACATCAGGCAAATAGGCCAAATGATTGAAACAGGGATGAGGGACTGCAGGGGAAAATATGGAAATTCTGGGAAAGTATTAAATGTGGGAACATAAACTGGGGATCTGACGGTGATTAAGTTATTTATAAAGAATCTTACAGCATATGGCTTGTACGCCTGCAGAAAACAACTCTGTCCTTACACTTACAGTCATTACAATGTCATTAAAACCGAAATAGGACCAAAGATGTGACAAGATGAGGCATTTTTATCACTCGCGCACGTATGTATATACACGCCGTGTCTTTATACCATGTATGCTTATGTAATTGTATTAGTTGCAGAGTGCAGATTGCAGTCTCATTTCATCAATTGTAAAAGGGTGTGTAACTCACTTAAATATCAGTTCTCAGATCTGCAATAATGCTGGGATTAGTCGGACTGCGCCACAATGAGCGGGGGCATTCCAGTTTACGATGGCTGTATGTGGAGCTTCACTGCTTCCCTTGGAAACCAGAGGAAACAATTAATACCCAACATAAGCCAGGCAGAGGCTAGATACAGACACTGGTGAGGCAGCAGCAACCGGCAGCCTTGTACATGTCTGAACGACACAGTAGAAATATATATTATTTATTATTATTATTTATATGCGGGCACCTGGTACAGTATCTTGTTTTACAAGGAGAGCCAGGCCTTATTTGTTGTGTGTGTGTGATTATATATAAACTATATATATATATATATATATATATATATATATATATACATACACACACACACACACACACATACATACACACTAATGAATTGATCCCCTTATAAGTGGCTTCAGCTGCAGTACACAGCTACTTACTTACTTCTTAAGTTTAGTTCTCTATTAAATAGAGGAACTGCTAAAATGTTATTTCAAAATAGCATTCAGTAACCACTATGGGGGGGGAAATCCAATTAGCTCAGAAAAAATGTATTCAGTAAATAAAGGGTTTTTTTCGCCGATGTTCGAGTATCTTTTTAGCTGATTTTTATTATCGTGCTATCCACTTACACTCAGTTTATCACACCGGAAAAATTTCTGTTTCTCTCACCAAAATACATAGGATCCGCGAAAAGTCGCGGACCTATGTATTTTCTCTGCCGCGATCGGGAGAAAAACACCTTCTTATCGGGGATTTGGTTTTGCCTGCCTGATAAGTTCCAGCTTCGAGGCTAATTGGATACCCCCCCTTTATGTAAGAAACGGGTAAACACCAATATAAACGCAACATAGAGAAAGTATATAAAACCAAAACAGGGTCTTGCATCTCAGTTAAAGCACAATTGTTACACATCAGATAAGCCTGACCACAGTATACTGTTTAACTTGGTACAGTCCTGTAATTCTTTGGGGGGCTTCAACCAAATCCTCAGCCTATATGACACTTTAAAATATTCTGCCTATCGGATATTAACAAGTACAATTTATAGAACATGAAATGACCATCAATAGCGGATTCAGACAACAGGCAGTCACAGCGTTAAATATATACTAGCAAAGCCTATGTCCTAGAGTTCAATGGGGCAACCACATCCTTAGCTACTTAAATTGACAAACAGAGAACAATACTGATCTGCTTTCATCTGTACTTCCTCTAGCAGTAGACATGCTTTCGGTACATCGTTATAGCATATATCCTCCTCCTAACTTCACTACAGATGCTGTAAATAATGTAACATACCACCGTCGGGGTCCCCATCATACAACACGTATGTGCTCTGCATGTTCCCATCACTATACTGCCTACTTTCCACACACATTCAAGAATCAGCAGGTTTATTCATTTCTGCTCAGGGACAGTGCTGACGTACATCCTTTTCTTTGCCTGAACGTCACGATTAGTAGTGACCTGTGCCTATTTGGTTTACCCTCTGTCTAAGTCAGGGGTTCCCAACCACGACCCTCAAGGCACACTAACAGTCCAGGGTTTAGGGATAGCCATACTTGAGCACAAGTGACATAATTTGTACCTCAGTTATTTTGATTTAACCATCTGTGCACAATCATGGATATCACGAAAACCAGTACCGTTAGTGTGCCTTGAGGACCGAGGTTGGGAATCACTGGTCTAAGTGGTCCCAAGCTGAGGGGTCTATGTACTAAGCTTGGATTGAGAGAGACAAAGAGGATTGATATAAAGTACCAACTAATGAACTCCTAATTGTCATATTATAGGCTGTGTTTAAAAAATGACAGTTAGGAGCTGACTGGTTGGTACTTTACCTCCATACAGTTGAGGCCTTAGTACATAGGCACCTGAATTAGACCCAGCCAATGATTTATATCTGACTCGCAAATCTTTTTGAATAGAATTTTTTGTTTATTGACATAAATTCAAAAATTACAATATTGTAAAATACTTGTTGTAACAGACATTGTAATTACATTAAGTTTGGAATAAGGATACAGTAGACTTTATTGTGCTCATTTGTGTCATAAATAAACCACTCCACTCTACTCCTGGAGTAATGGTGTCTTATATGACAATTATAATTAGACATCAACATATTTTGAAACACATGACCATAGATCTTTGGAAAGAAACGTGGCTGTACACGTTTAGATCAATTAGTTTGGTTTTTCTTTGTATTATTGGGGGCATCCACTACAAGATCTGAAAACGACTGCACGATTATGACATTGTAATCGTGCAGTCGTTTGTCAGTCGTGTGATGTGCCTGCACTGAACGAGCAGACATTCAGTGCAGGCTCATCCATCATCTGGAAACATGCTGAGCCTGACGATATCATCAGGTTGACCAGCATGTTTGCACGATGATAGATGTCTAAAAGACCAAATTTTCAAACGATGTTCGAACGATTATCGAATGATTTTATCGTAATCGTTCAACTTTATCGTCTAGTGCAGGGGTTCCCAACCACGGTCCTCAAGGCACACTAACAGTCCAGGTTTTAAGGATAGCCATAGCTGAGCACAGGTGACTTAATTAGTACCTCAGTAATTTTGATTTAACCATCTGTGCTTAAGCATGGATATCACTAAAACCAGGACTGTTAAGGCCCCCATACATCAGAGATTGATTGCAGCAATCGTGCAATTTGAAATAGATTGTGCATAAAAATCTTTCCCTTTTTCAATCGATTGCAGATTGCAAACTTGCCACAATCGATTGAAAAAGGGAAAGATTTTTATACACAATCGATTGCAAATTGCACGATTGCTGCAATCAATCTCTGATGTATGGGGGCCTTTTGTGTGCCTTGAGGACCGAGGTTGGGAATCACTGGTCTAGTGGATACCCCCCTTTAGAAGGGTGCTTGTCCTTCTATAACCGCTAAACTGTACCAAGTCGTCCACTGAAAACTAAGTTTCAGAGCCGATTTTAATTCAGGTGTTAATGTATGTACAAAAGGAAGCCATAGACTCGCACATCTTCAATTAGTTTTATGTATTTACTGTGATTTTTTTCATTGGAACCTGGTTTTTAATGTATATATTTATTCCTCAGAAAAATTCATGCACATTGCCTAGGGGTGAGCTAGGCACACACACAACTACCAGTGCAAGGAAAGAAAGCCCCTGATTTACATTAATACATGATGGACTGAGCTAAATTATATACAGGAGATAAAAAGGAAGGGTCTTACTGATACAGACAATGAATGACTGACAGGTTTGCAGACTTGTACTGTGAAATGCACAGACAGATGGTCAGAAAGACAATAAAAGGTGTAAACTAATTACCAGGGCAGACATCTATGATTAAAGGTCAATACGGGTACATTGTCCATCCGCATATTCTTAACAGCAATGTCTGCTAAACTCACTAGTGCATTGCAAGAAATAGCATTAACCACACATTCTAAAGAACTACCAGCATATTGCTGAACTCATTACACTGAATGGGAAAATCCCCCAGTTTGAATAGAAGAGTTAGTTAGTTATTTCATTTTTCAGAGTTCATTGGTCATCTGAATAAGGTGTCATTGAAAAAGCAACAGCGAGCTGTAATGGAATACATCACAGAGAGAAGGAGATGGCTGAGGTAACGCGTAGACAGAGGAACAGCGGGGAGAGTGAGGGAGGCAGGTAATATGGGTGGCTTACCAATAAAATGATTGGGTCAGGGAATATGGTAAGCGTCTGGTGTGTGAGCAGGGCAGAGAAGCTTTATTCTGTTACTGCAATACTAGCTACTGAAATACACAGTATTGATCCCCATGAACTGTCGCTAAAATAGTAACGCAAGATACATTAAAGAGGCTGGCATTAAGCAAATCTCATGCACTGACAGGCTGGGAATAAACCCCTCCCAATGCACCGACAGGCTGCACACGCACTGACAGTTAGGGTATAAGCGTCCCAACATACATACAGAGAGGCTGGGAATAAGCGCCATACATACAGAGAGGCTGGGAATAAGCGCCGTACATCCAGAGAGGCTGGGAATAAGTGCCAAACATACAGAGAGGCTGGGAATAAGTGCCAAACATACAGAGAGGCTGGGAATAAGTGCCATACAATACAGAGAGGCTGGGAATAAGTGCCATACAATACAGAGAGGCTGGGAATAAGCGCCATACAATACAGAGAGGCTGGGAATAAGCGCCATACAATACAGAGAGGCTGGGAATAAGCGCCATACATACAGAGAGGCTGGGAATAAGCGCCATACATACAGAGAGGCTGGGAATAAGCGCCATACATACAGAGAGGCTGGGAATAAGCGCCATACATACAGAGAGGCTGGGAATAAGCGCCATACATACAGAGAGGCTGGGAATAAGCGCCATACATACAGAGAGGCTGGGAATAAGCGCCATACATACAGAGAGGCTGGGAATAAGCGCCATACATAGAGAGAGGCTGGGAATAAGCGCCATACATACAGAGATGTTGGGAATAAGCGCCATACATACAGAGATGTTGGGAATAAGCGCCATACATACAGAGATGTTGGGAATAAGCGCCATACATACAGAGATGTTGGGAATAAGCGCCATACATACAGAGATGTTGGGAATAAGCGCCATACATACAGAGATGTTGGGAATAAGCGCCATACATACAGAGATGTTGGGAATAAGCGCCATACATACAGAGATGTTGGGAATAAGCGCCATACATACAGAGATGTTGGGAATAAGCGCCATACATACAGAGATGTTGGGAATAAGCGCCATACATACAGAGATGTTGGGAATAAGCGCCATACATACAGAGAGGCTGGGAATAAGCGCCATACATACAGAGAGGCTGGGAATAAGCGCCGTACATCCAGAGAGGCTGGGAATAAGTGCCAAACATACAGAGAGGCTGGGAATAAGCGCCAAACATACAGAGAGGCTGGGAATAAGTGCCATACAATACAGAGAGGCTGGGAATAAGTGCCATACAATACAGAGAGGCTGGGAATAAGCGCCATACAATACAGAGAGGCTGGGAATAAGTGCCATACAATACAGAGAGGCTGGGAATAAGCGCCATACATACAGAGAGGCTGGGAATAAGCGCCATACATACAGAGAGGCTGGGAATAAGCGCCATACATACAGAGAGGCTGGGAATAAGCGCCATACATACAGAGAGGCTGGGAATAAGCGCCATACATACAGAGAGGCTGGGAATAAGTGCCATACATACAGAGAGGCTGGGAATAAGCGCCATACATAGAGAGGCTGGGAATAAGCGCCGTACATCCAGAGAGGCTGGGAATAAGCGCCAAACATACAGAGAGGCTGGGAATAAGCGCCAAACATACAGAGAGGCTGGGAATAAGTGCCATACAATACAGAGAGGCTGGGAATAAGTGCCATACAATACAGAGAGGCTGGGAATAAGCGCCATACAATACAGAGAGGCTGGGAATAAGTGCCATACAATACAGAGAGGCTGGGAATAAGTGCCATACAATACAGAGAGGCTGGGAATAAGCGCCATACATACAGAGAGGCTGGGAATAAGCGCCATACATACAGAGAGGCTGGGAATAAGTGCCATACATACAGAGAGGCTGGGAATAAGCGCCATACATAGAGAGGCTGGGAATAAGCGCCATACATACAGAGATGTTGGGAATAAGCGCCATACATACAGAGATGTTGGGAATAAGCGCCATACATACAGAGATGTTGGGAATAAGCGCCATACATACAGAGATGTTGGGAATAAGCGCCATACATACAGAGATGTTGGGAATAAGCGCCATACATACAGAGATGTTGGGAATAAGCGCCATACATACAGAGATGTTGGGAATAAGCGCCATACATACAGAGATGTTGGGAATAAGCGCCATACATACAGAGATGTTGGGAATAAGCGCCATACATACAGAGATGTTGGGAATAAGCGCCATACATACAGAGATGTTGGGAATAAGCGCCATACATACAGAGATGTTGGGAATAAGCGCCATACATACAGAGATGTTGGGAATAAGCGCCATACATACAGAGATGTTGGGAATAAGCGCCATACATACAGAGATGTTGGGAATAAGCGCCATACATACAGAGATGTTGGGAATAAGCGCCATACATACAGAGAGGCTGGGAATAAACACAAGGTCTACAGAGAGGCTTAATAAGTATTGTATATACAGAACTACTCAGCACAGATACTGTAGAAGATATAGACCAGGGACTGAATAGAGGAGGTAGGAATAAATGCACCAGTGAGGAGAAAAGGATCAGAATAATCCCTAATATATGTAATAGAGGGATGGGATTATATAGAGAATGATGATGAGAGGGAAAGAGACACAGACAGCTCAATAAGCACAGTATAGATAGATAGATAGATAGATAGATAGATAGATAGATAGATAGATCTGTACAGCCGGTGCTGTGTAAATGAGGAGGGGGTGCTGCTGATATCACCGTAGTGAGGAAGGGGACTCACCCAGAGCTCTATGCCCCAGCTCATGATGTCCCGAGGGGCGGCGGGGACCCTCGCCCGCTCAGCGCTGCAGAATAACGGTAGACTCCCCTCCGCCCGTACGGTAGCGGCTGGATCCCCCTCCGCCGTAGGGATCCTCTGACGCCAGTCGTGGGGCGGGGCGCAGGGCGGCCTCACTGGCGGACGGACACTAGCCGCACCCAGCAGAGATCCCCCGGTGGCTGGCGGCAGCAGCGTGACCGGGATGGACAGAAGCCGCTCCCGGCGTCTCAGTCTCCGGCCGGCGCGGCTGGCTGTAGCGTCCCCTGTGCACACAGTGTGCGCGTCTCTGGTGCGCGTCCGCGGCGGGGGGGGGGCGGGGCCTCGTTTGACAGCTCGGGGACGCGGACCTCAGAATAACGGTTATTAGGAGTTCTCTAAGGGCATCCAATCAGCTGTCGCGGGGGGCGGGGTCCGTGCTGCCTACATCAGGCTTGGAACGCAGTGGGCGTGGCGCAGAGGGAGCTATGTTTTTCGGTAGCGCTGCGCCCTCTGGTGGTTGATAGTTAAGTTTGTTGAAAGCACTTTAATTCTGCTTGATAAACAATGCACAGATATTGGGTCTGATTCATTACGTATAGCAACAGCGATTGCATACGCACACATTGCGATCACTAGCAGAACTGCGACACACCTACCATACGCAATGCTTGCGAGGCCTATGCGCAATTGAGCTTGCAAACGTAATAGAATAGCGATCGCAACCATGATTGATGGCAAGGTTAGGTCTAGACTATACAGCGCTGATGGACCTATGACGTCACACCCACGTGGCCCGGCCTGAAAGGGGGAGGGCCGGGGATGCTAACGGGGGACCAAAAGTGTCCCCTCGCGGGCTCGCTACGCTCGCCACGCTTCGGGCACAGTGGCTCGCTGCACTCGCCACAAATATTTATTCCCCCTTTATGCCCTAGTGGATGGTAACACAGGAGCGGTCCAGACTCCTGCAGCGGTCACGTGGTGGATACATCACAGAGGTCCTTTAGCCACATAGAAAATAGCAGCAACCGTGATGGCAATTGATCATAGGTCCTGTATTCAGGGGCGTATCTATAATGGGTGCAGGGTGTGCACACCCTGCACCCATATTATGTAAAACTTACATCTCCGAGGTCCCACGTCGGGTCTCTCATGGCTGCTCAAACGCCGGAAAATGGCCGCCGCGGCCATTTTTCCTGCGTCTAGAGCATGTGCTGTGAAGTAATCGCTGGGAAAATGGCGCCGCCACGCCATTTCCCTGGCGATCTGCGCTTGCGCAATAGACTCCGGGCACACTCTAGTGCCCAGAGTTTATTGATTCTGCGGTGGCCGGCCAGCCGCGTCAGTCGGCTGCTGGAGTGAGAGGAGGGGGCCCGTGACGGGGATGCACACGGGCCTCCTCCTCTCTAAAGACGCCCCTGCCTGTATTGGTAAGGATCTGAACCAGTCTTTTCACAGCAATCGATGTTAGTAATTATTGCTTCTTGTGCACACACAATTAATGCTAATCGTACCTTTGATCTGGATACTTTACTAATTTATAGTCTATTGCCCTACATGAACAGATCTTAAAGGTTCTTTTATCTCCCTATTAATCTGTTGTGTTTGCAACAACATATATATATATATATATATATATATAATCTCCAAAAAATGAGGGTGCACTCACCAGACTTCATAGAATGTTCATTAAAATATTGTTTTTATTTACGTCATCATAAAAGTACAGCCGTCGACATTTCGGTCCAGTCCAAGGACCTTTGTCAAGACGCATTTGGAGATTGCCTTTGACAGGGTATTTACCTTGTTTGGGTCAGCTACCCCAGCATTGGATTCAGTGAGAGTGGACACTTTGCGGTTTTCATATATATATATATATATATATATATGACCATCGACCCGGAGGGCACCGGAGCTATTGACCTTTTGTGGTGAGTGCCGGTCCGCACAGGAAACTATAGAGACAGAGAGAGAGCAGTGACAGGCTGGGCCGGGGGGCAGGGTGCCATGTGCCCCCCGGGCCGCAGCATCATGCGGGCCGCGGGCAGTCTGTGTCACTGTGACACAGACTGCACCGCGTGTGTAGCGCTGACCGGACGGAGTTCGGTCAGCGCTACACAAGTGACAAACACACAGCCGCCGGCTCTGGCAGCTGTGTTTGTTTTGATCAGCAGCCAATGAGAGTCTGTCAGACTCTCATTAGCTGCTGCTGCGCCCACTGCAGGAGCCGCTCCATCTTCCGGCTCCCGCAGTGGGCAATGGGAGAGGCGTCATGATGTCATATGACGTCTCTCCCATAATGCAGAGCGGCCCAGCCCGGGAGGACAGGCGGAGGAGCAGATGGCAGCGGCGGCGGGAGCGGGGATTCAGGTAAGTGTTTTTTATTATTATTTTTTTTATATTACGTGTGTCTACTTGGGGGGGGGGTCTGGCACTACAATGAGGAGACCACTACTGGGGGCACTACAAAGGGGGGGACTACTACTACTGGGGGCACTACAAGGGGAGTGGCGGACTACTACTCTGGGGGCACTACAAGGGGGGTGGGGGACTACTACTACTGGGGACACTACAAGGGGGGGGACTGCTACTGGGGGCACTACAAGGGGGGGATTACTACTACTGGGGGCACTACAAGGGGGGGACTACTACTACTGGGGGCACTACAAGGGGGGTGGGGGACTACTACTACTGGGGGCACTACAAGGGGGGGCTACTCCTGGGGGCACTACAAGGGGGGGGACTACTACTACTGGGGGCACTACAAGGGGGGGACTACTACTACTGGGGACACTACAAGGGGGGGACTACTACTACTACTGGGGGCACTACAAGGGAGGTACTACTACTACTGGGGCACTACAGGGGGGGTACTACTACTACTGGGGGCACTACAAGGGGAGGGGACTACTACTAGGGGCACTGCATAGGGGGGAGGGGACTACTACTAGGGGCACTGCATGGGGGGAGGGGACTACTACTAGGGGCACTGCATAGGGGGAGGGGACTACGACTGGGGGCACTGCATCGAGGGACCACTGCTGGGGGCTCTATATAAAGGGCAATACTGGGGGTACTGCATAGGGGGGAGACTACAACTGGGGCCACTAGTTAAAGGGCATTGCATAAGGGTTACCCCTATTGGGGGCACTGCATGGGGGGTGGACTGCTACTGGAGGTACTATATAAGGGGCACTGCATAGGGGGTACCACTAATGGGGGCACTATATAAGGGGCTTACTACTGGGGGCACAAGGGGCACTGCACAGGGGGGACCACTACTGGGGGCACTGTATAAAGGGCTTACTACTGGGGTCACAAGGGGCACTGCATAGGGGGGATCACTACTGGGGGCACTACTGGAGGCCTGCATAAGGGTGTTCTCTCCTGTGGCACACGGGGGCACTGCATATGGGCACTACGACAGGGGGCTGCCCCTAATCTTTATTTTTACCTTACATTAATCCCATATGGACCCGCCCCCTCCCTGGAAGACTTATGGGGGGCGGCGCCGTAGCACGCACGTTTTTCGGGCACCCTGGCTACACGCTGCTCCTCTGCCAGGGCCGTCTGCATGCATTTGCCCCCCAGACTAAATGTTGCCAGCCAGCCCCTGAGAGATATTTATATTTATATATATATATATATATATATATATATATATATATATATATATGAAGTCCCCAAGTGGATGAAACGCGTTGGGGTAGCTGCCTTGTCTGACTGAATGAACTTTTACAGATAAGCATCTAATTTTTTTGTAGAAAACTTCCTATATATTTTTAACAAGTTTTGACACTTTTTAAACAATACCTTTTTACTTGATTTTATCCACTGATCCCTTTGTGTAAAATGGCTTTTTTAAATATTTAAATATATAAACTCCATTCGTTTTTAAGATGTATTTAAATGTATGAATTGTATTTTTAATGTCATCTTAAATATTTATTAGCACTATTTGCACACTGTGGGAAATTCAATCTATTTATTTGTATAATTAATTTATTTGCATTATCTGTGCTTGTATGCACAGGATCTAGATATACTTTATAAATATTAAATTGTGATTTTTATTTTTACACTTTGTATGGTACATTTGTTGGTTTATGTTACACATTCCACAAATCATTGTAGAATATATACGTAAGTCGCTGATCACCTAACATATTTGCACTATTTTCACATTGAAGGGCTTATCCAAAAGTCCTCTTACGTTTGGTTCTAGCTGACACCTTTTATATTAAGGGAGTACGTATTATTACATATACTTTGTACCAATCCTCTAGAAAACTTGGCGCCGACACATTTTTGGTGTATATATAGATAGATAGATAGATAGATAGATAGATAGATAGATAGATAGATAGATAGATAGATAGATAGATAGATATACACACAGGCTTTTTTTAATAAAAATTCTATTACGACCAATCATGTTAGATAAATAGGTGATTTTTATTTTTAGCTATTTCATCTCCACCGCAACAGCAAGCACTCAATCAAAGGTTTTTGAGGCGAGCTGCAGTGGTTATCTCCCCCTCCCCTCAACCCTGAGAGAAAAATATCCATTTTTTTACAACTGACACTCTATATTCAAATGTAAAAAAAAAAAAAATGACAAACCCCTCTGAGTATTGGGTCGATTCAGCATTGCACTTGTGTGCAATGATCAATGCAGATTCACAATAATAGTGAAACTGCGCACGTGCAGGACTCATTTTTGCGACAGTGCAGAATGTGTCCTGCGTAAACTGATGCATTCCCATTGATGCCCGTATTCTGCCCGTATTTCCCTATGTGTACAGGGTCTGATTCCGCACTTCACAAGTGCACTGCTGTTCGCAGATTCACGATTACCAAGAATTTGTGAGTGCGCAGGACCCATTCTGCTAGTGTGTACAAGGGGTCCTGCTTAGATGCACGCAGACCCTTGAATGCCTCTGCCTGATTGACAGGCAGAGGCATTTAAGGGGCGGTGCAGGGGCGGGGGGGTGTGCGTTGCTGGAAACGGGGGCGTATCCACCCTGTTTTCCGGGAGTGGACAGCGCAGGATCAACGCAGTGTGCTGGGCTTGCAGGCCAGCTGACTCTTTCTCAGCTTCCCGGAGGCCCGGCACCATCCAACATTGCGACCATCGACCACCGATGGTCGCGATGGTGATCCCAGCCTGCAACCTCCGTTGCAGTGCTGGGATCACAAATGCAGCAGAGGGAGTCATACACCTCCTGCTGCATTTACATAATAGCGCGGATCGCAATTACAAAGCTGCCTGAGTGCATACATCACATATCTATCTATAGCCTGCGTGCATACATCACATATCTATAGCCTGCGTGCATACATCACATATCTATAGCCTGTGTGCATACATCACATATCTATAGCCTGCGTGCAGTTTTGCAATTGCCATCCTTGCTGAATCAGGCCCATAGTCAATAGATACTCACTTATAAACTATACTAAGCTAACTTATAATAATTATACAACACATAGTATATGCAATAAACCCAAATTTTTGTTCTTAATTTATTTATTTTAAATAAAAATAAATATTAAAGTAAACTTAATAAATGATCCACAGACCCCAAAATAGTGATAAGGGTATTTTTCATTATTATAATTTCCGCCCGAATAGCCTCATCCCTCTCACGCCTCCGACGTTCTGCATCTGAAATTATAAAAATAAACCAGTACTTTATGTACCAATGGAAACAATAAAATAAAATACAAACTTGTCAGCAAGGGGTGGTGCAAAGGCGGGGGGGGTGCGTTGCTGGAAACGGGGGCGTATCCGCCCTGTTTTCCGGGAGTGGACAGCGCAGGATCAACGCAGTGTGCTGGGCTTGCAGGCCAGCCAGCATGAGTAAGCTGACTCTTTCTCAGCTTCCCGGAGGCCCGGCACCATCCAACATTGCGACCATCGACCACCGATGGTCGCGATGGTGATTCCAGCCTGCAACCTCCGTTGCAGTGCTGGGATCACAAATGCAGCAGAGGGAGTCATACACCTCCTGCTGCATTTACATAATAGCACGGATCGCAATTACAAAGCTGCCTGAGTGCACACATCACATATCTATCTATAGCCTGCGTGCATACATCACATATCTATAGCCTGCGTGCATACATCACATATCTATAGCCTGCGTGCATACATCACATATCTATAGCCTGCGTGTATACATCACATATCTATAGCCTGCGTGCAGTTTTGCAATTGCCATCCTTGCTGAATCAGGCCCATAGTCAATAGATACTCACTTATAAACTATACTAAGCTAACTTATAATAATTATACAACACATAGTATATGCAATAAACCTGCATGCATGAAACTTGGGGCTCCATTTACAAATGAAGGGAAATACCAGTGGCAATTTTTCGTTTAGTATCACTGTGATGCAAACGAAAATTCCACTGGTATTTAGTAATACTGTCCTTACCCCTCCGGCGAGGTCCGGCGAAGTCCAGCAAAATCCTCATACTCAGCGAGGTCCTTCGCTGGGCTACTGGCAGAATAACGCTGCCAGCGACGGGGCTCCAGTGTTATGCGCATGCGCGACGGTCCGTCTGCACAAGTGCATGACACGGAGACCCACGGCAGTACCTGGAAAGCTTCGCTGAAGCCTGAAAGGCACCGCCGGGTCTCCGTTGCCGGCAATGGGGTCCGCATCGCTCTCGCCATCTGAAAGATGGCGAGAGCTTGGCTGTAAAAACAGCGGCAATCTAAGATTACCGCTGTTTACTAAATACAGAAAGATGGTATAACCCCTTTAGCGAGCGCTAAATGGAGCCCTTGGTGATTTAAATAAATGTTACATAAGCAAACAGATGAGAGCTAGTAGATTATCTGGAGTTACCATTTTCAAACCCCACAAATTTCAAAAATTCTTGTTAAGGTATGAAACTTTGTGATAAATGTGACACTTTGGGGGAGATTTAATAAAGCTTGAAGAGAGATAAAATTGGAGATAAATAGCACCAACCAATCAGCCCCTAACTGTCAATTTACAGGCTGTGTTTGAAAAATGACAGTTAGGAGCTGATTGGTTGGTGCTATTTTTCTCCAATTTTATCTCCCTCCAAGCTTTATTAAATCTCCCCCCTAAAATAAAATGATGGTTTGACTATACTGTAGACTAATGGTGCGTACACACTGGGCGATAAAGTGGACGACTGAATGATAACGATATCGTTATCGTTCAGCCGTCCACTTTATCGTCCATTTTTAACCCCAAAAAGATGAACGATAATGACGACGCGCGTTCCCGCAGGTCGTTCGTCATTATCATTCATCGGGCTGACATGCAGGCCAACCTGACGATCTCGTCAGGTTGCTGCATGTCAAGGAATGGGGGAGAGAGCCCGGCGCTGAACGATATCGACATTGAGCACAGCCTGCCGGGGACAACACTACACGATATCGCTCAGGGAGCATATCGTGTAGTGTGTACCCACCCAGGGCCGCCATCAGGGGGGGACCGCCGGGCCTCAAGTCCCGGGCCCGGAGGAAAGAGATAGAGAGGGGGGCCCAGGTTGCAGCAGTGCTACACACACTGGCAGACAGGGGATGCAAGGCGAGTTCATAGAACTACATACATTCAACGCCTGCGGCCACGAACCAGCCTGCGATCGCGGAACGGCAGCCAAACAGGAGCGGCTGCTCCTGATTGGCTGCTGGTCCGGGAGCTGTGATTGGCTCACGGCCGGCTTTTGAAATGCCGTCAGAGCTGTTTAAAAGCTCTCCTGCACTGATGCTCCTGGCTGCCGTTGCAGCACCTCTGCCACCCGGGTCCCCATCTCTGAAAAGCAGTCAGGGCTAAATGTACCTGGCTGGCTGCACCAGCGCAGCCAGCAGAAAAGTCCATGAAAAACAGGTACTCCCTCACCTTGCCATGTGCTCTCCCCTCAGTTGCAGCCAGCCTTCCCTGTCCACCCGCTGTTTCAAGACAGCCTTCTCTGCCTTGCCCCCCCTCCTCTGTTACAGCCTTTGCTGCCCTGTTCTTTCTCCCTAGACAGCCAGCCTTCCCTATACTTCCCTAGTCAGCAAGTCTTCTACCCACTAGTTAAGCCAGCCTTTCCTGTCCCACCAGTCAGACTTCCCTGTCTGCCCCCTAGTCCAGCCATCCTTCCCTGTCTCCCCCATTATCAGCCAGCCTTCCCTGCCCTGTACCTCCCCCCCCTAGTTCAGTCAGCCTTCCATGCCTCCCTAGTCAGCCAGCCTTCTCTGCCCAGTCCCCCCCAGTCCAGTCAGCCTTCTCTGCCCTGTGCCTCCCACCCTAGTCCAGCCAGCCTTCCCTGTGCCCCCTAGTCAGCCAGCCTTCCATACACTGTGCCTCCCCCCCCCCCCGTCCAGCTAGCCTTCCCTGTCCTGTGTTCTACCCTTCTAGCTTTTTCTGTAGATTCAGTGTTTTCAGTGCAATATATATATATTAGCATGTCAATCTAACACAACCACAGCGCAAAGTTTGTGAATTCTTAAAGGCACCAATTGATCCCCTCAGTGTAGCTCCGCCCACCTCTGCCCCCCTCCACCCCCGGGGGGCCCTGCCTATCTTGTCAGTACCGGGCCCCGCAATTTCTGATGGCAGCCCTGTACCCACCATTAGGTCCAGATTCAGAGATGTATCTTCATTCAAGGATACATTATAAGTAACATACATTATGGAAGACAAATTAACATACGTTATGTGCCTGTGCAGAGTGGGTCCTGCAGTTTTCCCTTGTAGACAGCCTAACCCGCAGCATGATTATCAAGCCATGGTGTAGAGACCTGGTTGGGCCCCATTCTCAAAAATGTAGGTGTGATGCCTCCACTTTCCTGGAGGGAAGCGATCTGCGTCAATGAAGGCAGATTTTTGTATGTCCAGGAATGGCGGCAGCTTGGCCAAAAGATAAACAATTGCAATACATTTTTGTGATTGTTTCAATGTTGATTACAACCTTCAACCTCAGATTAATGTGTACGGCTGCGCAAATCTGTCCATCTCCGAATCCAGGCCTTTATCTTCAAAATACATGTTACAATGTAACATGTATTTTGCATGTGTTTGAAAGTGTGCCTGCATTTTATTTACCTTGTTCAGCGTCTTCCTCCCAAATGCCGCTCTGTGGTGGGGTGGAGGAGGCGGCATAATTAGAGTCGCCAGATGAAGGGGTAGGAGGTGGGGCATGTCAAAGGGTGGCTAGGGAAAGGAGGTTGGGCAGGGGAGAGGGAGTGGCTAGGGGAAGGAGGTTGGGCAGGTGAGAGGGAGTGGCTAGGGGAAGGAGGTTGGGCAGGTGAGAGGGAGTGGCTAGGGGAAGGAGGTTGGGCAGGTAAGAGGGAGTAGCTAGGGGAAGGAGGTTGGGCAGGTGAGAGGGAGTGGCTAGGGGAAGGAGGTTGGGCAGATGAGAGAGAATGGCTAGGAGAAGGAGGTTGGGCAGGTGAGAGGCAGTGGCTAGGGGAAGGAGGTTGGGCAGGGGAGAGAGAGCGGCTAGGGGAAGGAGGTTGGGCAGATGAGAGAGAATGGCTAGGAGAAGGAGGTTGGGCAGGTGAGAGGGAGTGGCTAGGAGAAGGAGGTTGGGCAGGGGAGAGAGAGCGGCTAGGGGAAGGAGGTTGGGCAGATGAGAGAGAATGGCTAGGAGAAGGAGGTTGGGCAGGTGAGAGGGAGTGGCTAGGGGAAGGAGGTTGGGCAGGTGAGAGGGAGTAGCTAGGAGAAGGAGGTTGGGCCGGTGAGAGGGAGTGGCTAGGGGAAGGAGGTTGGGCAGATGAGAGAGAATGGCTAGGAGAAGTAGGTTGGGCAGGGGAGAGAGAGCGGCTAGGGGAAGGAGGTTGGGCAGATGAGAGAGAATGGCTAGGAGAAGGAGGTTGGGCCGGTGAGAGGGAGTGGCTAGGGGAAGGAGGTTGGGCAGGTGAGAGGGAGTAGCTAGGAGAAGGAGGTTGGGCCGGTGAGAGGGAGTGGCTAGGGGAAGGAGGTTGGGGAGATGAGAGAGAGTGGCTAGGGGAAGGAGGTTGGGCAGGTGAGAGGGAGTGGCTAGGGGAAGGAGGTTGGGCAGGTGAGAGGGAGTGGCTAGGGAAAGGAGGTTGGGCAGGGGAGAGGGAGTGGCTAGGGGAAGGAGGTTGGGCAGGTGAGAGGGAGTGGCTAGGGGAAGGAGGTTGGGCAGGTGAGAGGGAGTGGCTAGGGGAAAGAGGTGGGGCAGGTAAGAGGGAGTAGCTAGGGGAAGGAGGTTGGGCAGGTGAGAAGGAGTGGCTAGGGGAAGGAGGTTGGGCAGATGAGAGAGAATGGCTAGGAGGAGGTTGGGCAGATGAGAGAGAATGGCTAGGAGAAGGAGGTTGGGCAGGTGAGAGGGAGTGGCTAGGGGAAGGAGGTTGGGCAGATGAGAGAGAATGGCTAGGAGAAGGAGGTTGGGCAGATGAGAGAGAATGGCTAGGAGAAGGAGGTTGGGCAGGTGAGAGGGAGTGGCTAGGGGAAGGAGGTTGGGCAGATGAGAGAGAATGGCTAGGAGAAGGAGGTTGGGCCGGTGAGAGGGAGTGGCTAGGGGAAGGAGGTTGGGCAGGTTAGAGGGAGTAGCTAGGAGAAGGAGGTTGGGCCGGTGAGAGGGAGTGGCTAGGGGAAGGAGGTTGGGGAGGTGAGAGAGAGTGGCTAGGAGAAGAAGGTTGGGCCGGTGAGAGGGAGTGGCTAGGGGAAGGAGGTTGGGCAGGTGAGAGGGAGTAGCTAGGAGAAGGAGGTTGGGCCGGTGAGAGGGAGTGGCTAGGGGAAGGAGGTTGGGCAGATGAGAGGGAGTGGCTAGGGGAAAGAGGTTGGGCATTGGAGAGGGTGGCTAGGGGAAGGAGGTTGGGCATTGGAGAGGGTGGCTAGGGGAAGGAGGTTGGGCAGGTGAGAGGGAGTGGCTAGGGAAAGGAGGTTGGGCAGGTGAGAGGGAGTGGCTAGGGGAAGGAGGTTGGGCAGGTGAGAGGGAGTGGTTAGGGGAAGGAGGTTGGGCAGGTGAGGAGTGGCTAGGGGAAGGAGGTTGGGCAGGTGAGAGGGAGTGGCTAGGGGAAGGAGGTTGGGCAGGTGAGAGGGAGTGGCTAGGGGAAGGAGGTTGGGCAGGTGAGAGGGAGTGGCTAGGGGAAGGTTGGACAGGTGAGGGAGTGGCTAGGGGAAGGAGGTTGGGCAGGTGAGAGGGAGTGGCTAGGGGAGGGAGGTTGGGCAGGTGAGAGGGAGTGGCTAGGGGAAGGATGTTGGGCAGGGGATGGAGAGGGTGGAGGGAGGGGGATAATTGGACTTGTGCTCTCTGGCGTCTTTGTCTACTTGCTCGCTGTTGTTCTATTATTATTATTATCGTTTATTTATATGGCGCCATAAGTGTTCTGCAGCGCCTTACAAAGTACATAAACAAATAATTTGACAACGAACTTACAGTAAAAAATAGGACAAGGACATGGATAATATACATTGATACATAAGTGACCATAACACCTAGATATGCAACAGAGCGTAAGCAACCAAGTGTTAGGTGCCATGGTGGGGGGTAAGAAGTAGGTGAAAGTAAAGTAAGGAGAAGCACAAGAGGGTAGAGGCCCTGCTCGTAAGAGCTTACATATTAAATAAATTACACAAAATAAAAATCAAAAACAACATTGGACATGATTACAAAGTAAATATAAGTGTTTTAACATATATATGTGTATATAATATTTTATTTTGCTAGTATATATTGTGATGTCTTGGGGTTAATTAGCTCGACAGAGGGCGAATGGGCACAGTGATTAGGTGCTTAATGAGGGTCCACACACACCTTTCAGGTGAAAATAAAGAAGGTGATGCTTTACTGCCAGCATATGAAAACAGGAAACAGAAGATAACAAACAAACCTAGCCCCTGTTTGGGGCGACTAACTCACTTCTTCAACCCTCTCTATAAGGGAGCAGCTAGGTTGCCAACACAGTCTCTGAGATTGTGGTCCTCCCTGCCACATGCAGGACTGGATCGGGCCTCCTGGCCTGCAGCTTCACTGCCTCAATGTCACACAGACTGAGAGCCTCCTGCAAGATTCGGACACAGGCCTTCTGGCCACCCAATGGCTCGCTTAGCTTCACTGGGCTCTCTGGCTGCCACAGTGCCACGTGGACTGTTTCCAACAGCAGCCTGACCGGTCTGCCTTCACATCAGCCCACACCTGAGCTCTATTCACAAGGCAGCCCTTACACAACTTTCCACAATGCTTCTGTAGTCTGTGTGGGCGAATCTCCCCTGCCCCACACAGAATCTGCTGCTCACCAGTGCAACCTCTGGTGACACTGCCACAATATATATATATATATATATATATATATGCACAAATAAATTGTCAAATGTCATTCTGATCATGATTTTTTATAGAAAGACACACACACACATACACAACAAATCTTACTGCCTATTATAGCTGTCACTAATGTGATATAGCCCAAAATGCACTTGGACTACACAGTACAGCACTTCTAACAGGATCAAAATGGCCACAGAATTAAAATGGAAGCACCAAACTGACACACAGTTCCATCAGCAAACTTGGGCATTTAGTAGCATACTGCAGTCCGCACGCGAAGTGCTCACATACATTAGCAGCCACATGCATACACAACTCACACGTACAGGCATACTTATACTTATGCATACTCACTGCGCAGGATGATGGCCCATAATTGGGCTAGCAGTTCTGGCTGGCGGTGCCACAGGTCTGACCAGTGCCTCTCTAGCTGCACTATGGCACGCCTGCAGCCGAACCTGCGGAGGCGTGTCCGCACCTCAGCCTAAGCTGCTAACTTTACATGGTTACCCACATAGGGTGCCGCATGTTCCCACCTGCGATCCATGACCTGGGTCAGAACGCTCAGGGCCTGATTCAGAGCTGAACGCTCTGACCAGAGCGCTCGCTCTGAATCAGTGCCCTCCTCCATAAAAATGGAGCGGCCTCCTTGCCGCTCGCATAGCTGTGGGTGACCACCCACAGCTTATGCGAGCGTCCATGATGATGGTCGCGATGGTCAAGACCATTGCGACCATCGGGCTTGCGACGGAGACCCTGCGGTAGGGTCTCGCTGCCGCAAGCCCTGGAGTGATTTTGGCTCTATCAGAGCCAAAATCACTCCCACTGACATCACTAGTGATGTCAGTGGGGCCGGCTTCAGACAGTAGGCGTTCCCATGGGAACGCCTCTGTCTGGCAGCCACGCCCCCGGCACGCCCACCAAAGGGGGCGTGCTGTCAATCAACATTGACAGCACGCCCCCTTTGGTGAGACACCCGGAGCGACGGAGAGCCCGTCGCTATCCGGGTCTCGCGCATGCGCACGACTGAGCTCCCTCCGTCGTGCGCATGCGCAGTGGGGCAACATCGACCCGCTTGCGAGCGTCCTGCGCTCGCGAGCGGCTCTGAATGACCCCCTCAGTTCACGGCAACTGAAACATGCAGCTCTCATGATAGCAATGGTGACTATTACAGTATGCATACGTTATAAAGGCTCAGGTGCTTTCTGATTGGCTGTTTACATGAATATGGCTGACTACAAAATTCACGGGTGCTCTTTGGAATATCTACTGCGCCCTGTTTCCCATATTTCCCATCACCACTCCTGCCACATTTACAGGTGCCTTACCATCTGCCTGTCCATTCTGACGCAGTGAGTATGGACGCAAATACTTCAGCGTATGCATGTTGCTACAGGGGAGTGGGGGGTTCCTTAATTTTTCCTGCGCACGCACACCGGTTTACTGGTCTGTAATTGTTCCTTTTATGGGGGGGGGATGGAATTTTGTTTCAAAAAAAGAAAAGGCAGATTTTAAAAGTGTTTTAAAAAACAACAAAGGGATGATGCAGCTTTAATTGACCAAATATCAAAAATCATACCTGAAGATTCTATTGTCTACTGTGCTCACCCACATTGTACTGTTGTGCCCTTCCCTCCTCAATCTCAGGCATCTGGTCCTCCCCATCCCATGGCACATGTCTCCTAATAGCAATATTGTGAAACACGCCACACGGGGCAACAATCTGACCAGGGGCGCCGAGAGGGGGGGTGGCAGGTACAAATCGTGCCCCCATGGGCTGTGCGCCGGGCTGAGGGGCTCACAGTGCCCCCCTCCCAGTGAAGCGGCGCTGCTAAAATGTTTTTTTTTTCGGTGTTTTTTTCCTAAGGGGACGTGGCCACGCCTCCCGTGATTAGGCCACGCCCCCTGTCACACGGGCCAGCCACGGCTCTTGGCGGCCCTGAATCTGACTCACCGTTTCCAGCGCATACATGAGTGCGCCACCAGAACGATCCAAACACCTAAATCAGCCTTTCAAAAGGCAAAAGACAACACTCAATTATGCTTCTGGTTGTGGTATGTGCGGTATTATATTCAGATTCTGCACCTGGTGTGAGTGGTGCAAAAGGCGTAAGTATCCATAGGCGACAGGGGTAGGCACTGTCTCCTGTGGAAAAACGAAAACAGAAGAAAAATAAATAATGATTGTTCAAATGTAAGGGGGGAAATCCCAGATCCCTGATTGCCGTAACAAATATGCATCATGGGAGCACCCCGGATAATTGGCATTCAGGGAAAGAATCTGGAGGGATGGACCACAGACCACCATCACATTTAATGAATGGAAATGTTTCCTGTTCCTGTGCCATCCAGGGGCCTATCTATAATGGGTGCAGGGTGTGCGGGGACCACGGGCCCCTGGGTCCAGGGGGGCCCCGCACCGCACACCCTGCACCCATAATATCACTTACCTCTCCGGAGTCCCACGTCGGTGCGGGGGTCCGGCGCCGTAAACCGATTGGAAAATGGCCGCAGCGGCCATTTTCCCGTCGTTTGTGCATGCGCAGTACAGGGAAAATGGCCACCACGGCCATTTTCCCGGTGACCTGTGCATACACTATAGGCTCTGGGCACACTCTAGTGCCCAGAGTCTATAACTCTGTCGCTGCCCGCGCACAGCTCAGTGCGCTGCCGGCTGCCGTGCGGAGAGGAGGGGGCCCGTCAGAGACTGCACACGGGCCCACTCCTCTCTAGAAACGCCCCTGGTGCCATCCACAACCCCTATAACATGTGGGAAGCCAGCAATACTCTGAAATCGTACCTTAACCACAGCTAGGATCTCCTCATCTAAAGGCATGAAAATAATCTGGTTGAAGCGGGCCAGAACTGCTGTACATATGGGCTTCAGGATCCTGCTAAACGACGGCTGAGACATCCCAACCGCCACTCCCACTGAAAGGACCCTGAAGCGTAAAAATGTAACACAGCCGATAACTATGTCAGTGGTGGAATTGCTGTAGGAATGTTTCTTTGACCCTCTAGATCACTCTCAATTGTTTGGAGAGTATCCAGGATGACACGAGGGGGCAGGCGGAAGCGATGTCGCACCTCATCATCAGGCATTCCAAAAAGGGTGACACGGGTGCTGTAAATTCGGACCCTTGGACGCCTACGTTGCCTGAGATTGTGAGGTGGAAAGGGGGGGAGGGGCGTTGCATCATATACATGACTCTTAAGGTATTATGAATGATAAAAAAAAAACACATTACAAATACATGAAGATATGAAAACATCATTACACTAGAAAAATATATGTATTACCAGGGGCATTTGTTCCATTCTGGACTTCCTAAAGGAAAAAATGAAAAAAATAAGATAAAATAAAAAGTGCAGAAACAATGACTAAAAAGTAGTTTTACTAAGTAGGGCTGACGACAATGACTACACTTACCTGCTTGAAAAGGAGAAAGCAAACTACTTGTAAATAAGCTCCCCAAAAAGAAACGAAGACGGTTTTGCAGTCTTGCTAAACATTACGTATGTGTGTAAGGTAAAGTGGGCGTCCTTATGTAGTGTTGCGAGTGCATAGCGATCGCAATGGATTAGCATACTATCGCAGTTTAACTGCGTGCGAAATCGCAGCTTCAATCGCAATAGCGATCCGTAGTGAATCAGGCCCCCGGCTCCGAGTAGCGACACTTTCTGGAGCTTGGGTGCGATCGATATGGCAATCTTTAGATGGTGTTATCTATCCTTTGCAGGGCCGGCTCTAGGGGTGTTCGACCAGTGCGGTCGAGCAGGGGCGCCACCCATAGACGGCGCACCCCTCCCCAACATCCCGATTTCAGTGGGACAGTACTGTCCCACTGTTCCACCCGTGGGCCGAAGTGGCCCGCGGGTGGTGAAATCGGGAGGTTGGGGACCCCCACCGCCGCAGCACGTGCGCACTGGGCCTCCATCGACTCGCTTGCGCAATGCGCTTGCGAGCGGGTCTGAATCAGGCCCACAATCTCTGTGTCTCAATGAAAAATGTATATTAACCACTTACCTGATTATTTTTAAATGACATTCAAAAATTTTATATTTTATTTTAAATTACATTAATTGAAAAAAAATAAAATAAAATATATATATATATATATATTATATAATTAATTCAAAAACATGTTTATAAAAAAGTATTTACATTTTTTTCAATGGAAAAAAAATAAATATATGCCTAGGGGGTGTCTAGCATCCCCCCCCTTCAGTGTCCACGGGCCTGATACAGATCTGTACGTAGTGTACACAGCAGCAGCGTCTTTGGATGCAGCAGCTGTGTGTAAATATGCTTGTGCTGCAGGAGGCGTCCTGTGATCTGCTGCGTCCGAGGATGCAGCATTGGTTCAACTGCGAAAATATCTCCCATCTATGTAAACCTCAGATTACGCAGGATGGTCGGTGTTGTCACTCTTCCAGGGCCAGAAAATCGGCATCAAAAGATGCAGACACTGGCCTCCGCACCCCTTAAAAATGGGGCCGACACCCCCGTTTTAACGCTGGCCATCACTGCCCCTTCCCTGCCCCTAAACGGCTGCAGCATGTCAACAGCTGCAGCACAGATCCTGCACATGTGCCGATTATTAAACATGGGAGTTGTGCGTATATGTCCGCATTGTTGTAACATTGGGGAGGCTGAGGTAAGGGAAACGGCATAGGAGTATTTATAATGGGTGCAGGGAGTGCACACACCCTGCACCCATAGTATACTTACCTCGTGCCGGCAAGCGGGTCCCTCTTCGTCCGCGGCACCACCTAGCCAGTGACGCTGCTCAGTGAAAGCAAAAACTCTGGCACTGCGCCTTTACTCCTTTGTACGCGTGCGCCGTCTACATGAATAACACTGGGAAGATGGAGCCGCGGAGGAGGAGGGACCCGCGTGCCAGCACAAAGTAAGTTGCAAGGCTTATTTTTGGCTAAGGGGCTGCTCAGAGGAGGGAGCCCACTGCACACAGCTCCTCTTTGGCATTAAAACGTCCCTACGGATATCCAGGGACGCTAAGAGCCGCAACAGGCCCGGGTACTGATGGGAGCGTGGCCTAATCGCGGAAGGCGTGGCCACGCACCCTTAGGGAAAAAAAATGAATACTATTTGCAGCCCTGCTACACTGGGGAGGGGGCGCTCAGACCTCAACCCAGCACAAATCCAGGGGAGGGGGAACTCCACACAGGCAGAGGAGTGGCAACTCCCGGTGTCTCCCTGTTCTCACTGCAGCCCAGCACACAGCAGCGTGTGCCGGGCTGCTGACAGATAAGAAGGAGGGGGGGGGGGAGATGGACACAGGCCCCCATCGGGCTGCTCCAACAAGCCCAGGTAATTAGTACCCCCTCTCTGCGCCCCTGCGGATATCAGCCTCAGACCCTAATACATGACACTTCTATGGATAAGCATAAAGAAAAAAGGAAAAAGTATTCCAACAAGGTGCACTCACGGATTAATGTTATATAGAATCATCCGAAAAGAAAATTCTTCTATTACGGTGACCCAAAAAAATATATACTATATAGCCTTTTTTTCATCCTATATAATATTAAGGCCAGAGAAATATAAAGTGCAAAATTGTGTTCAGTGATACAAATGTGAAACAATGAAACTTTATTAAAAAATGCAAATATTGCGACCACTCTCGGGGCGATTCAGACCCGGACGCAAAGCAGCGCACTCTAGCTGCCGTCAGGGGCAGGGCATGCAAATTCCGCAATCGCACTGCCAGGCATAAGGACACCCCCTATGTCTTAGAGAGTGAGGGCAGAGTGAGCGCACGCCGGTGTAAAGACGCCCACTTTTCTGTTTTAGCACACGTCATCTCCAGGAAGTGTGTGATTAATCAGAACCATCGAGAGCCATCGGAGCTGCACGCAGCCCTTGAGGTAGACCCTACCCCGCCGCAAGCACTGCGATCACTGCAGGCTGAAATCTAACCAGGGGAAGTGTACAATGACGCATCCATGCTAATTATGGACGCCTAATAAACGCAGTTTTGATGCCCAAACATGCCTGCTTTCGCAGCACCACTCCCCCATTCATTAGCACCTTCCCGTTACCACCCACAAACGGCGCTGTCACTCAAAGTAGCGTCCAGTCTGTGTACTGCGAGCGCACGATTCCTGAGCACAGTGAGTGACTCGTGCATGCCCATAATGAAGCATATGCATGTGCAGACAGGCGACAATCGCACGTAGCTGCACCAGTGAAGCATGGTGGTGGTAGTGTCATGGCGTGGGCATGTATGGCTGCTAATGGAACTGGTTCCCTTGTATTTATTGATGATGTGACTGCTGACAAAAGCAGCAGAATGAATTCTGAAGTGTTTCGGGCAATATTATATGCTCATATTCAGTCAAATGCTTCAGAACTCATTGGACGGCGCTTCACAGTGCAGATGGACAATGACCCGAAACATACTGCAAAAGCAACCAAAGAGTTTTTTAAGGCTAAAAAGTGGAATGTTATCCAATGGCCAAGTCAATCCCCTGACTGAATCCTATTGAGCATGCATTTCACTTGATGAAGACAAAACTGAAGGGAAAATGCCCCAAGAACAAGCAGGAACTGAAGACATTTGCAGTAGAGGCCTGGCAGAGCATCATCAGGGATGAAACCCAGCGTCTGGTGATGTCTATGCGTTCCAGACTTCAGGCTGTAATTGCCTGCAAAGGATTTGCAACAAAGTATTAAAAAGTGAAAGTTAGATTTAGGATTGTTTAGTTTGTCCCATTACTTTTGGCCCCTTAAAAAGTGAGAGGCACATATAGAAACCGTTGTAATTCCTACACCGTTCACCTGATTTGGATGTAATTACCCTCAAATTAAATCTGAAAGTCTGCAGTTAAATCACATCTTGTTTGTTTCATTTCAAAGCCATTGTGGTGGTGAATAGAGGACAAAATATGAAAATTCTGTCAATGTCCCAATATTTATGGACCTGACTGTATATAAAAAACATGTGTCGACCATTTTTTTCCGTCGACCATTTTCATGTTGACCTCTTGACCCTGTCGACAATTTGTACCTGTCAATTAATCCTTACATGTCGACATTTACTGCGCAACCTTTTGTCCCTGTCGACCTTTTGTCCCAGTCGACCTATTGACTGTCTAACATCTGGTGTCTGTCTAGTCATTGTCTACCTTACTGTATATCTATAGACACCTCCCTAAACCTAACCATCCCGGGGTGGTGCCTTACCCTAACCTCCCCCCGGTGGTGCCTAACCTTAACCCCCCTCCCCGTAACCTAACCCTCACTGGTCGGTGCTTAACTCTAACCCACCCCAGGAGGTCCCTAAACCTAACCCACCACCCCCAGCTTAACCCTAACCGGTCGGGATCCCGGCGTCTGTATATTGATCTCTTCGAGATAGCAGCATGGGCATTCTAAAGACGGGGTCATACGGCGAGGCCACGTACAACTTCTATTCTGCTGCTCACCTGCTGCTCTGCTATGCTATGACCCTGCATATAGAGCTCTGGGACCCATCATATCCAGACGAGAAGAGGATCTCACCCCCACTGAAAAGATTTGTTCCACTAACGGGGTACCCCAGGTAAACCACCCTCCCACAGCCATATTACTGAGCAGCTAACCCCCCCCTCCAGGCAACCAACCCACAGAAAGACCACCCCTCCGCAGCCAAAAAACACCGGGCAAGCAAAGCCACCGCCGGCAGTGGCCAAACCAGAGAGTGGTGGGCCCAAATGCAAGAATAATCTTTGGGCACCCCTATGCAGTGCCCCCAGTAGTGGTCCATCAATGCAATGCCCCCAGTAGTAGTCCTAGTCCCCCCTATGCAGTGGCCCCAGTAGTAATCCCCTATGCAGTGCCCCCAGTAGTAGTCCCCACTATGCATTGCCCTTAGTAGTGCCCCCCTATACAGTGCCCTTGTAACACCCCCCTTATACAGTGCCCCCAGTAACGGTCACCCCCCTATGCAGTGCCCCCAGTAGTGGTCCCCTATGTAGTGCCCCTTTAATCAGTGCCCCCAGAAGTGGCCCTCCCTATGCATTGCCCCAGTAGCTGTCCCCACAGTAGTAGTCCCCCCTATACAGTGCCCCCAGTAGTAGTCCCCCTATGCAGTGACCCCAGTAGTAGTCCCCACTATGCATTTCCCCTAGTAGAGGCCCCACCCTGTACAGTGCCCCAGTAGTGGCCCCCCCATAGTGTCCCCAGTAGCGGCCACCCCCACCTATGCAGTGCCCCCACAGTAGAAGCCACCCAAACTATGCAGTGCCCCCACAGTGTCCCTAGTAATGGCCATCCCCCCCCTCTATGCAGTGCCCCTTAAAAAAAAAAAAACGCAACTTACCTGATCCACGCTCCTGCCGACGACCGCCGCTGTCCGCTCCTCCAGGCCCGCTCTGCACTATGGGAGAGACGTCATGACGTCTCTCCCATCACATGCTGCGGGGTGAGCCGGAAGGCGGAGCTCATGAGTGAGCTCCAGCCGGCTCACTCCGTGAACGAAAAAAAAAACCATTCCTGATTATTTGCCATTATTGGCTAAGCCATTGATAGTTGATGGCCAACCCTTGTTTATGATATCATGGCATGGCCTTCTTGCAAGATATACTTTCTCTTTATATACTACTCATCAGCCATATCCTCCGATGGTTGACTCTTTAGCAGCTGGCAATACTTTCTCTGGTGGATGGCAATGGCCATTTAGTGGCACACACACCTACATCACAGGCCAATTGCATTTCCTCTTGCTGACATAGTATGACACTGCCCAGGGGTGCCGTGCTCCCTCCAACTTAAAACGTCAATCAGTCCACATTTACTGGAAGGTTACATACATGCCAACCTTTAAAAATAATTTCCCTGAACCACTTTGCAGTTGTAGACCTGGGAGCGCAAAAAATGCCCATCTTGTAATGGAGGCAATTCAATTGAATGCATTGTTGAATAGTGTCGGGCAGGGCCAGCTCCAGCAGGTGCCTATGCATCGAGGAACCCAGACGCCAAATCTAATTACCATAGACCACGCCCCCTAAATGTCAATATTTGGGGGCGGGCCCGTATAGCACACCTCCCATTTAACATCAGGCTGGGGGTGAGCCCAGCACTATGTCAGTAGCTGGGCTGCCCCCAGCTCTCTCCCCATTCGTCTTCCGAGGGGCCAGCACCAATGCACACAGCTGTGGCAGTGGAGGTGCCCAATATCCCGACGGGTGGAACAGCGGGGCAGTGCCCGAAAAACGGGACTGTCCCCCTGAAATCGGGAATGGGTGGGAGGGGTGCACCCTCTATGGGGTGGCGCCCGTTTGACCGCACTGGTCGAACATGCCTCTAGCCGGCCCTGGTGCCGGGAATGGGTTCCCGGAGCTATTCAATTGGCCTCGCTGCAAAACCGCTACTAGAGGATTTCTGCTCGCACCCTCCTGGCATTAGGCACGGTAAACTGCATCACCCAACTTAAGTGCCAGGCGCGAAGTGGACAATGGAATAGCTTCGAACACTCATTCCTGGAGCTAAACATCGCGTTAAATTGTATTCCTCCCCTATGTTTGATTCTAATGTACAGTTTTGCATTTAATGTATTCATCTTCAGTAAATATATACCTATAAAACCTACAGAATAAGACTAGATTGTACAAATTACATTTACCCTGCAGATAAAAAAGAGAAATACTATAGTACAGTCAGTTTTATTGTATTGATCAGTAATGGAAAACCGCAGTACATAGCATTAAAGTCGGGGAACTGAGTTACAGTTGTCACCGAAGCTACTGGTCGAGCAAACAAGAGGAGTGGGTGTCAAACGCCTTTTCCCTGATGTCAGTGTCTCACTCCAGTGTCACACAAAATTCTCTTGACCTTGATAGGTCTGGTAGTGTAGTGTTGAAACCGGATAATTGGCTGAGACAGAGTTGGTTTAAAATTAGATCAGGACGACGCCATTTTGCGAATGGCAACGAGACGCCATTTTGAGACTGGCCACCCAGCGCCGTTTTAGTGAATCCACGCCATTGTAAGTACATATGGCGATGCTATTATTTAGCGCGTGTGATTCCCACGCAGTAGAAAGAAGTTAAAAGTCCTCATCATGCAAATACAGACAGTCACTAAAACATATAAAATGATTAACCCTGCAAAACACGTTCCATGGTGTACTCCACAAAACACATAGGCGCACAGCACTAACTAGCATCTTTTCCCAATTCCCCAATACTTACACACTGCACACTTACATGAAAGGTCCCCTAGCATTAAAGTGTAATATTCAAGGTTTACTCAGTAATTATTAATGTTGTGAAATAAAGATTATTTGATATCTAAGGTTTAGTACATGGTAAGCAGACCGTGTTTGGTGTTGTACTGATCCACTGTGTCTCAACAGATTTCCGGTATCATCAGTGAGAAGATCGGAACATGTGTCCGCAAACTATGGACTATAGAGAGTTAAAACATTAAAATGTACTCTGTAATGTTACCAGCTTAGGTTAGCATGCAGCGGGAAAAAGGACACAAAGGGCTGTTGGAGGCTGACTTGTGTCCATTTGAATTGACCTATTAACTATCCTGTAACAGAAGCACCATGAAGGAGAAGCAATGGAATCATGTCAATCTGTTCTATTGTATTGCCTATCCCTGTAAGAGTATATATGTGTGCTCTCTGAACCCAGTCTTGAGTTTTCTTGCTGTGCTGTTGACGGAGGTTTCTAATGCTAATGCTGGTATCTGGGTCCAGAGCACGTGCGTATGTAACAACTGTACCTTGGGTCTGTATGATTTACTTGCGCTAATTGTATTTAGATCACAGCGTGTAACCATCTGTTTTTATATTGAATAATATCTTTTTGTGCTTTGGAACCACACTCAAAGTCTGAAAGCATTTATTTCTTGTGCGAATCATTACGCTCAATAGTGACAATTTTAGAAGGTATAGGAAGGAATATTGTTAGAAGGTATAGGCAGGAATCGATTGTTAGAATGTATAGACAGGCAGGAATCGATAGTAGGGCCATATAAGGCCCCCGGAATTATTTGGTCTGGCCCTCAGAGCTTTTTTTATGCTAGCCTCAGCTGGCTAGCAGGGTGCCTAGAATGGCACCCTGCAGCCAGAATCTATGCAGCAGTGCCGCCTGCAGCATCCTTAAAACGCTTTAGACGGTTACACTGCTGCCCTTACAGCTCTCCGGAGCATCCTCAGGATGCTCCAGACATTACTGTAATCATCGGCAATTGTGGCCCGCCCCCTTGTGACATCACATGGAGGGGGCGTGGCATGCACCAGGCCCGCAAATAATGTTATATATATCAAAATGGCCCTTGGCAGAAAAAAAATTTCCCTGGTCTAGATAGACACCAGAGGTTAGGCAGTCAATAGGTCGACAGGGACAAAAGGTCGATACACTAAATGTCGACAATTTAGAAGGTCGACATATACAAATGGTCGACAGGGCCAAAAGGTCGCCACAAAAATGGTCAACACATGATTTTGTTGATGTTGTTTAGGGTTAAGGTTAGGCACTTACTGGAGGGTTAGGGTTGGGCACAAGGAGGGACGGTTAGGTTTAGGCACCAAGGGGAGGGTTAGGGTGAAGATTAGGGTTAAACAAAAAAATTCAAAAAGTAATGTGCCAACCATTTTTGTGTCTAACTTTCGTCCCTGTCGACCCTATTACATGTCGACATTTAGTGTATCAACCTTTTGTCCCAGTCATCCTATTGACTGTCTAATGGGCAGCACAGACGGTGTAATGGTTAGCGTTACTGCCTCACAGTTCGATTCCCACCACGGCCCTACCTGTGCGGAGTTTGTATATTCTCCCTGTGCTTGTGTGGGTTTCCTCTGGGTACTCCGGTTTCCTCCCACACTCCAAAAATATGGTAGGTTAATTGGCTCCCAACACAAATTAACCCTAGTGTGTGTGCATGTGATAGGGATTATAGATTGTAAACTCCACTGGGGCAGGGACTGATGTGAATGGACAAATATTCTCTGTAAAGCGTTGCGGAATATGTGTGCGCTATATAAGTAACTGGTAATAATAAAATAATGGTGCATATACACGGTTAGATCTGTCTGATGAACGATTTTACCAACGATTTGTACGATTTTACCAACGATTTCAGACAGTATTAAAATGAATGAAATTGTAAAAATATGACTGCAAACACAGACGATGTCAGATATCGTTATCTGACATGCGGGAACGCGCATCGTTCATCGTTGCAGGCCCACGTCAGATTTTCTTTCAGATATGAACGATTTTTTAAATCGTTATCGCTCATATATGACAACAAATCTGACAGTGTGCATGCACTTTAACATCTAGGGGTAAATTTACTAAAGTTAGAGTTTTTAGAAGAGAGTTTTAAAAGTGATGTTGCCCATAGCAACCAATCAGATTCTAGCTATTATCTTCTAGAAGGTGCTAGTTAAATGTTAAGTAGAATCTGGTTGCTATGGGCAACATCACTTTTAAAACTCACTTCTAAAAACTCTCTCCTTAGTAAATTTACCCCCTGGTGTCTATCACATTGTCCACCTTTTTACTGCCCGTTAATCCACACCCCTCCCTGCACTAGACAAATAATAAGTAGCAGATGATTGGTTGCCATAAGCTACTTCTCCACTTGAGGTTTGCTACATCTCTCACTTAGAGCAGCCTGTACTACAGTAACCAGCATGCAGCTTCTATAAACAGAAAAGCTGGAGACCCACAGGTTGGCTAGTGGTCTGCTGACATTGTTCATCACTATCACAAAGCCTGCTGGGTCTTGTAGTTCTACAGCCACTGGGCTAGGGTCATGTCTAATAATTGCCTTCGCGGAGAGGACCCTGACGTCATCAGCTACGTGTTCTTTTAGACAGCTCGGCTCTTGACGTCACTATGCGGGGTCACGTGACTCACGTGACGCCTCAGCGGCGTGTGAGCGCCGGGTCATGTGACAAAGGGGCGGAGCCAACTCCCGGAAGTGAGAGTGATGCTGATGCTGGAAGAATAAACATGGCGCTCCGGTGTGACGGCTGTCTGGCGCTGCTGGTCTGCAGTGTGCTTCTGGCTGTGCAGCTGTGCTCGGCCCGGGTCCACCACCTCACGCTGAAGGTAAGCTGGGGAGGGAGATGGGTGATCGGCCGCTCAGAGGGAGGGTGAGGAGCAGCCGGACATCCGGGACCGCTGGGCAGGTATATGGGACAGTTACACCTGCAGATTGGCTAGTTGGGATACGGACAGAGATGGGCCGTGCTGCAGAGCTACAGTAGCAGCTAGTAGGGAAACGTACTGACTACATGACAGGCAGGGGAGGAATGGGAGAGCTGGGTGACAAGGAGGTGGAGAGTCTGTTGGGAGGGGGAGCTGGGTGAAAGGCAGAGGAAGAACTGGAGGACAGGCTGGTGGGGAAGGGGCGAGATGACTGACAGGCAGACGGGGAAGGAGAGGGGCTGACTGACAGACGAATTTGGAACGAGAGAGATTGACATGCGAACGGGGAAGGTGAGAGGCTGACTGGCGTAGGGGGAAGGAGGGAGGCTGACTGGCGTATGGGGAAGGAGAGAGGCTGGCTGACAGGCGTAAGGGGAAGGAGAGAGGCTGGCTGACAGGCGTAAGGGGAAGGAGAGAGGCTGGCTGACAGGCGTAAGGGGAAGGAGAGAGGCTGAATGACAGGCGTAAGGGGAAGACGAGAGGCTGAATGACAGGCGTAAGGGGAAGGAGAGAGGCTGGCTGACAGGCGTAAGGGGAAGACGAGAGGCTGGCTGACAGGCGTAAGGGGAAGGCGAGAGGCTGGCTGACAGGCGTAAGGGGAAGGCGAGAGGCTGGCTGACAGGGAATAGAAGAGACTGACTGAATGACAGAGATAGAGATCACTGGCGGGCAGTTTGGGATGACAAAAGCTCAATAACACACATTGAATAGGAGAGTTGTATGATAGGCTGGTGGGGATTGGGAGAGCCGAGTGACGGGCTGGTGGGGAATGGGAGAGCCGGGTGACGGGCTGGTGGGGAATGGGAGAGCCGGGTGACGGGCTGGCGGGGAATGGGAGAGCCGGGTGACGGGCTGGCGGGGAATGGGAGAGCCGGGTGACGGGCTGGCGGGGAATGGGAGAGCCGGGTGACGGGCTGGCGGGGAATGGGAGAGCCGGGTGACGGGCTGGCGGGGATTGGGAGAGCCGGGTGACGGGCTGGCGGGGATTGGGAGAGCCGGGGTGACGGGCTGGCGGGGATTGGGAGAGCCGGGTGACGGGCTGGCAGGGATTGGGAGAGCTGGATGAAGGGCATGCAGGGCAGGGAAGAGCTGACTGACTGGCACATGATGAGGAGAGCAGACAGGGAAGGGGGACAGATGGCTGAACATGAAGGTGATGAAGGTATGGCTGCTGACCAGGCAGATGAGGAGAGTATGGGCGCTGGACAAGCAGATGAGAAGAATAGAAGCTGTGTGACAACCTGGGGGAAAAAAAAAAGATTCCTAAGAGCTGGGCGACAGCCAAAGAATAATGTGAATGAAAAGGTGGTTGTCAGACAGGTAACAGGAAATATAACTGTGTGGTGAGAAGTGTTTTCAGGGAGGGAGGATTACAACAAAGACAAAGTTACTACAATAATAGTAACTAAGTACAGTACAACTTTTCTGGATGGCTGCAAACAGCTGAGACATGCAGAGACCCAAGTACACGAATACAAGTTTCCAGTGCTTAGATTATAGCCTAGATCAGATGTGAGACTAAAAAAGTGTTCACGACAATTTTTGATTTGAATCATTGTTTGTTTTTTTTTTCTTTCGGATTAACTATTATAAGTAATATATTAAAGAGAGAAAGCAAATACAAAATGCCCAAATCATACTACTTCTGTCATGTAAGTGACCTGGCTTTCGCGTCAAATTTTCTGCTGTTAAACAGTATATTTCTATTGTCGCTTTAACCTAAGTTGGGGAAAACAACCAATTGACTCAGGAGTAGAAAGTAACTTTTGGTGCATCTAATTATGCGATGTCCATTTGTAAAATGTATATAGACAGAAAATACCCCCCCCCCCCCTTAAAAATACTGTAATTGTTTCCGTTTAAAGGATGACATACGACAGAAGGTGCATCTCAACACGTTTGGGTTCTTCACAAATGGCTCAATGAATGTGACCATTAAAGCTTTATCTGTTAAGGACCATGAAGACCTCTCTCAAGTGGGAAAATTAATGGTAGGAAACCTCTTTTGATGATTATTCCATTTTGCTTCTGCCATGTAACAGATGACAATTGTAAAGGAAATCTGACCATCTGTTTGATATACACTATGTAGACAAAAGTGATTGGACACGTGACACTCGGCAAGACAGAGTTCATGAGAGTTTAATGACGTCAGTACTTGTAGGGGTCCACCACGTGCATGTGAGTTACTGCAGACGACCACTTCTTAGGCGAAACTGTCCACAAGTTTCCCTGGGACGAACAGCTGGCTGGTATGGAATTTGGTACCGATTCCGCCTTAAGTACAGTGACCGAACTGTGACACTGAAGGTCAAGACAGCCTAGAAATCACCCGTCGCTCCAATTCGTCCCAGAGGTTCTCAGACGAATTGGAGCGACGGGTGATTTCTAGGCTGTCTTGACCTTCAGTGTCACAGTTGGTCACTGTACTTAAGGCGGAATGGCAAAACATACCGCCTGCTGTTGTCCAGGGACTTGTGGACAGTTTGCCAAGAAGGGTGTCTGCAGTAATCACTGCACGTGGTGGACCTACAAAGTACTGACGTCAATAAAATCTCATGAATCTGTTTGCTGTCAGTGTCCAATCACTTTTGTCTATATAGTGTATAACGTGTGTGTATATATGTATGTATTATAAAAAATTGTGTTCATTCCTCGTATCCCACTCATACCGACAGACATGCCATTTGAATTCAATTTCCAATCTCACTATCTTTTGCAATGACCATCAATATGGCCCAAGGTCATTCTTTGAATGTAGCAAATATCGGTCTGCAAACTCCTTGCTTTTCCCATGAGTACTATTATGTGGCATGTTCAAGAATGGGGACTTCCAACAGCCTTTTAATTCTGGCTCCTGATGGAAAAGCAAATACCATTGTTTATACCTCAGTGTTGTGATAACAATGTCTAAATACTCTACATAAATGGATAGATAGGTCCTTTTCAGGGCTAAAATCATGTTAGTAAACAGTGGGGTTCTCTTCAGGATCAATGGAATGGGGTTATAGGTGAGGACAATGAAGGTGTGCTTCAAGGTTCATTCTCCAACCCGGGCAACGTTGGGTATCCTAGCTATTGTGTGTGTATATCCAGTAATAATAACAAATACTGTGTATTAGGTCTACGAACGCTTTTTGTAGTTGATGTGGTCCTGAAGATGGTTCTTCGGCCCAGAAACGTTCGTAGACCTAATACAGAGTACTTGTTGATATTATTGGATATCTCCAAATGCCGTTCTTTCTGGATCTATCTTTATCTTTGATTGTGCACCAGAGGAAGTTGTCTGAGGAAGAGTGCTGGCAGATTGTGGAAGATTCTCTTCCCTCCTCCTCCTCCTCCTCCTCCTCCTCCTCCTCCTCCCTCCTCCTCCTCCTCCTCCTCCTCCTCCACCTCCTCCTCCTCCTCCTCCTCCTCCTCCTCCTCCACTCTCCTCCTCCTCCTCCTCCTCCTCCTCCTCCTCCTCCTCCTCCCCTCCTCCTCCTCCTCCGCCTCCTCCTCCTCCTCCTCCTCCTCCTCCTCCTCCTCCTCCTCCTCCTCCTCCTCCTCCTCCTCCTCCTCCTCACTCCTCCTCCTCCTCCCCTCCTCCTCCTCCTCCTCCTCCTCCTCCTCCTCCTCCTCCTCCTCCTCCTCCTCCTCCTCCTCCTCCTCCTCCTCCTCCTCCTCCTCCTCCTCCTCCTCCTCCTCTCCTCCTCCTCCTCTCCTCCTCCTCCTCCTCCTCCTCCTCCTCCTCCTCCTCTCCTCCTCCTCCTCCTCCTCCACCTCCTCCACCTCCTCCTCCTCCTCCTCCTCCTCCTCCTCCTCTCCTCCTCCTCCTCCTCCTCCTCCTCCTCCTCCTCCTCCTCCTTCCTCCTCCTCCTCCTCCTCCTCCTCCTCCTCCTCCTCCTCCTCCTCCTCCTCCTCCTCCTCCTCCTCCTCCTCCTCCTCCTCCTCCTCCTCTCCTCCTCCTCCTCCTCCTCCTCCCTCCTCCTCCTCCTCCCATAATGACAACGTGTAAAAAGTGTTTTTTGAGATTTTTTGCAAATTTATAAAAAAAAAAACTAAGAAATCACATGTACATAAGTATTCATAGCCTTTGCTCTATTAATACTTTGTTGATGCACATTTGGCAGCAATTACAGCCTTCAAGTCTTTTGAATATGATTTCACACGCTTGGCACACCCTATCTTTGGGCAGTTTTGCCCATTCCTCTTTGCAGCACCTCTCAAGCTCCATCAGGTTGGGTGGGAAGCGTCGGTGCACAGCCATTTTCAGATCTCTCCAGAGTTGTTAAATTGGATTCAAGTCTGGGCTCTGGCTGGGTCACTCAAGGACTTTCACAGAGTTGTCCTGAAGCCACTCCTTTCATAGCTTGCCTGTGTGCTTAGGGTCGTTGTTCTGCTGAAAGATGAACTGTCGCCCCCAGTCTGAGGTCAAGAGCGCTCTGGAGCAGGTTTTCATCCACGATGTCCCTGTACATTGCTGCATTCATCTTTCCCTCTATCCTGACTAGTCTCCCAGTTCCTTCCACTGAAAAACATCCCCACAGCATTATGCTGCCCACCACCATGCTTCCACTGTAGGGATGGTATTGGCCTGGTGATGAGCGGTGCCTGGTTTCCTCCAAACTAACGCCTGGCATTCACGCAAAAGAGTTCAATCTTTGTCCCATCAGACCATGGTCTGAGAGCCTTCAGGTGCATTTGGCAAACTCCAGGTGGCTGCTATCTGCTTTTTACTAAGGAGTTGCTTCCATCTGGCCACTCTACCATACAGGCCTGAATGGTGGATTGCTGCCGAGATGGTTGCCCTTCTGGAAGGTTCTCCTCTCTTCACAGACAATGCTCTAGCTCTGAAAGCGTGACCATCTGGGTCTTGGTTACCTCCCTGACTAGAGCCCTTCTCCCACGATCGCTCAGTTTAGACGGCTGGCCAACTCTAGGAAGAGTCCTGGTGGTTCCGACCTTCTTCCATTTACAGATGATGGAGGCACTGTGCTCATTGGGCCCTTCAAAGCAGCAGATATTTTTCTGTACCCTTCCCCAGATTTGTGCCTCGAGACAATCCTGTCTCTGAGGTCTACAGACAATTCCTTGGGACTTCATGCTTGGTTTGTGCTCTGACATGCACTGTCAAGTTTGGGACCTTATATAGACAGGTGTATGCCTTTCTAAATCATGTCCAAACAACTGAATTTACCACAGGCGGACTTCAATTAAGCTGTAGGAACATCTCAAGCATGATCAGTGGAAACCGGATGCACCTGAGCTCAATTTGAGATTCATGGCAAAGGCTGTGAATACTTATGTACATGTAATTCTTAGTTTTTTTTTTATTATTATTATTAAATTTGCAAAAATCTTAATTTTTTTACACATCATTATGGGGTATTGGTGTGTGTGTGTGTAATTTTTGAGGACAAAAATTGATTTATTCCATTTTGGAATATGGCTGTAACATAACAAAATGTGGAAAAAGTGAAGTGCTGTGAATACTTTCCGGATGCACTGTATCTATCTCACATATACACAGAGAGTGAGTGAGTCAGGGGATATTTTTAATTTTCCATTTCAGAAATGATTTTTTTTAAGACTCTTTCATACTAGAGTAGACCCGCATCATTGAGTCTTCAAGCTCCATTTAAGAACAACCCTTTTAGCTCTGGTTTCTGGCACTTAAAGGGGTTATGACATCAGTTTATTTGATGAATAAACCCTTGCGCCATAGATGGCGTAAGCGGTACAATCCAAATTGCTGGCAATGGGGACCCAACAAAGCCTTTTACTACATCGGCTGACCCTTCCAGGCTTTTGCTGAATCCTGGCCAGGTTGACACATTGGGGCATATGTATAACTGGCTGAAGCGGCATCAGCGCACGTTGTGTGCGCTGATACAGCTTCTCCCCCATGTATGATTGGGGGGGCTGGGCGGTAAATGACGGGGGCGATAGCGCCCATAGGCAGTGCTATGTATGAAGGGTCAGTTTGCCTGTGCCCTATCCCCACAGCAGGGACATTGAGGTCCCTGCTGCAGCGCCTGCCGGCAAGCTCCCGCGCATGCTCAGTGGAGCCGGCCGTGAGTGAGACGCAGCGTATCATCACTAGGCTGATGCGCTGTGGGAGTTATCACCCGCTCTGGCCGTTGAGATGATAATACATCTCATCGTTAGTGCTTCCTGCTATAATACATCCCCTCCTATGCGCTGGCGGCCGGCACACATGCGCATCAGGCAGTAACCCGTCCCTGGTTTCTAGCAACACAGCAGAGAACGCCACGGAGGAGGGAGACAACACTGTACCTTACTGGGCAGGCAAGTCATCCTAAATACCTGCGACATATTAGTATCACTGTAGGATGCAGTGATACTAAACTAAATATGCAGCTGGCAAATAGTAATGATGTTAAATGGAGCCCTCTGTATTGCTTAATTTTAATTTTTTTTTTTTCCTTGTTATTTCTTTTTTTTTTTTTATTATTGCCGGGATGTGAGAGCTGGGATGTGCCCGCTTATTCTGTCTCTGCAATGTGCATGACTTTGATGAGGCAGGGAAGGGTTTGTCTTGGGATTGTGTTTTGTGACGCACGTCCTGCAATCCCAGCAGCAGTCGCTCAATGAGGGTGCAGACGGTTATGATTGCGGAGGTGCTCACGATTGCACCCTTCAGTGGTTTCATGTTCACATAGAACTATAAATTGGCAAAATGTGACTTTATGATTTAAATTTTGCCCAGGTGCACTTTTTGTTTTTTCAATTTTGCGAAGGCTGTGGAAAAAAAAATGTCCATTAACTTTAATGGAGTCTTCGAGTAAGTCCTAGATGGCGGTCAGTGTTTTTTCTTTACAAATCACTAGGAAAAAGCATGGGAGACCAAGATTGCCTCTATTTTTCATGCCCCTAGCTGCAGCATCAGAAAATAAAATACCTTTTGGTATATTAAAATTAAGGATAAAAAATGCCCTTTTCATATGTAGCCAGAATATTGTGTAAAACAGGGACTCCCCACTTCAGTCAGTCTTTAAGGGCGACTTGACTATGGGAGTGATTCAAGTTAGACCCATCATCAAGCCAGTATGATGAAGACCAGCTGGCCACAAAGTCGGCCATAAGACATTAGTATTACAATTGTATTTCTTTTTCCCTTGCAAAATTATGCAAATATTTTTTATTTATTGAGAAAGACATTGGGGCTAATTGCTGGCCACACCCACACAGCCCTTGCCACACCCACATAGCCCTGCCCTCTGCTTCTCACAATGGGCCCTTGATCATTCTCTGCTCCAGTTGACGATAACAGTTGCTGCCAACAGCATTCTGCTTGTGATTGAATGTTGTGAACGCTCTGCTGACACTGATTACCTTATGCATTGTTCCCGCTAGGCTGTCTTAGCAGGGTGGTGCGCTCTGCCCGATTTTGAAAGGGCAAAATGCGCCCTGCCCTTTTTAGAGGCGCCCCGCTATAACAGCCTGCCCTGAGCCTTCCCCAAACGCAGGCCGCAGTGCCCTGCGGGTGGGAAAAATTGCAGTGACCGATCACCGCTGAGTGAATAGATGCGGTGTGCATGGCATCTATTCACCATGAGAGGAGAGCTTGGGGGTAAGCCCGGCAACTCCGTAAGTGCTGTGCACGCTCCCAAGGGTGAGGACACACCCCCTCCCCTGCCAGCCACACCCCCTTTTCGGGAGCACGCACGCAGAGGTTCCCTGCTGGCACCCTGTCCTGCCCGCAGTCTAGCGGGAACGCTACTTATGAATCAATGCTCTGCTCAGGGGCAACTCTGTTATAATGTGTCTCTGCATGGCACCCACCGTCTCATTACTTTGTGTAGCAATTCTTTGCCCGGTGCCTGTTTTGATTCATTCTCACTTTCTGACCTTTTGTGGAGATTTGTATAGTACTGTATATGCCTCACCTGTATAACAAATCTGTCTTCTAATACTTTTCCTAGGTCAATCAGGTCATCCATGCATCAATTAAAATAGATAATGGAAATGTTACCAGCTTTTTTCGGTCTTATCAACATACTATTCGGTGGCCTGGGCTATATTTATTTTATAGCGCTTGGCTGCCATAGATCAACTGGGGCGCTAAGCATCACTGCCATCCCTAGTATTCTGTGCTGTGCATGGGAGGTGTGTGGCCAGTACGGCACCTGATTGGACACTAGTTCTGTCAGTCAGGTGCAACATTAGTAACCTTTCTTAAGCTTGGTACACACCTGAACAATGGTGCGACTACAATGGCGCGATTTATGGTTAAATGCCGTATGTAACTGCATCACTTGTCGCATCGTAATTCATTGCTTCGTCCCATCTGCCATGCAGAGCAGCTGATGTGGGGCGATGCACGACCATCCTGAATGACTGATTGGGACCTTACACGATGTGTAAGATTCACGTCGGAACGATATATCTTGCAATACATCATCTGGGCAGGTTCAAATGACCAGCCTATGCCGTCTCCTCTTCTGAGGATCTATGGCTGGAAAATGGTAAATGCAGAGGTCAGGGAAGGTTATGCCGCTCTAAATTACTACCAAATATAGTGAGGTGGAGTGTAGAATGAAAAGCAGTTGTCCGAAAGCGCATAAACCTTTTTAATTATTTGGTGTTTCTAATTTATAAGTCTGTACAAATTTACACTCCTTGATAGTGGTTCTGTTTTTTTTTTTCTTATAGTTTGGCTTCAGCTTGGACAGGACGAAGAACGATGGCTTCTCTACTTACTTGGTAAGCTCTTCAATTTCATCTATGCTGTGATTGATGTTACTTGTAGCATAAATGTACTTTCCACTGGGACACAGAAACACAGAGTTTTATATTTATAACATGTTCTAAATGTATTTATGGATTAAATGTGTAGTTAAAGTAAAATTGTACTTACCCCTTTCCTGGGTCAAGAGAGATCTGGATCTGTAAGCTGCTGTCCCAACCCCCCCAACTAGGGAACTGGAATGTCCCACCTTTTCGTTTCCTGCATCAGAGTGGTATCAGGAGAATCAGGGAGAGCTGGCCAGCACAGCTGGCTAATTGTTTCACTGGAGCTCCAAAGAGCTCCCACTTGGTGGCCATGAGACTGTTGTCTGGGGATTTTGTCTCCCTACCTCTGGAGCCCAAATTCGGCCAGAGAAGGTTATAAGGTCCATCAGCAGATTCCTGGAAGTAAAGTCTTTCAGGGAACCATCCTGCACTCCAGACTTACCAGCACCTGGTGTGTGGTTACCTGTCCAGGTGGTCTCAGGCACTGTGTGCGTTATGGACAGTGTTAAATGTATGCATGTACAGCACATGCACTTAGCTTGATTGGTTAAGGGACCCAGGGCGGGCTTACCCCCTGTGGTATTGTATGTTACAACTGGATAAAAAGAGGGTCTTTAAGCCTTGAATGTGCGTATCCTCTCACCATTCAGAGAGCATTGTACTTCTATGACATCTGTATGCTCTAATTGTCCAAAGCACCTTTAGCCAGCGATGTCTCTTTTTAAAAACCTTTTAATCAAAAAACATCTTTCCTTATGATGCTTGTATCCTGTGACTACCAGAGTAGCTCCAGATGATACTCCGTTCTCCGGCTGTTCTGGATTGAGCCCAGTGTCTCCAAGCGGAAGCCCTTTACCAGCTACTCAGTGCAGACTGGTCCATAGTGAGGGAATTAGCCAACACTACCCAGGAAGTGTTGCAGCAGCAGCATGTCCACACATAACCAGAAGGAGACTGTTCCGGGTGCCTGGGCGTAACCAGCTGTTCCAGGTGCCGGTGTAGGAGCCTGTTGGTAGCAGTGAGTTACCTGCCAACTACACAGTGGGCGTCGGTAACAGACGGTTATAGGGAATCCTTAGGAGTGGTGAAGTAAGCCCACTCAGATTACTCAGGGACAAGTAGCCACCCTCTGTTCTTTCAATGTTTAAAATCTGTGATTGCCTGGCGGATCGAGGTCATCCAGTCCATGCTCTTCAGGAAAAAGACCAATCTGCTTCTAGCTAGCATTTATCAACTACATTCAATAAAGTACTAGCTAGAAGCTGATTGGTATCTTCTCCACTTACCCAGTCTTTACACGGCCTGATACATCTCCCATAGTATGCTTTGTGCTAAGATGTACGTCGGCTGTAGCGTAAGCTTCCAGTCTGGCTGAGCGAGCTGCACTTTCCTCTTGTAGTCTGCGGTTGTGTTGGTGAGAAGTGTTTCTCGGTGACACCAGATGTGCTCTAGATGTATTAAATAAATTTTTGTATTAAAGCCTCTTAATGATATGCAAATCTGTACTATTTTAATCATTTTTAAAGGAATAAACACTGCATATGTAGTTCATTGTTGTTCTGTTTTTTTTTTTTTTTTAATGCTTTTTTATATTTTTTATTTTATTTTTTCCTCTGTGTTTAAGGATCAAGAATTACACGAATGTGTCCTGAAGAATCATCCAAAAGACGTTGACCTGATAGAGCTCAACTTCTCTGGCAGAACGTGAGAGAAGTTTCATTTTAATCTCTTTATTTAAAGTCCTCTATCAACGAGTACGTAAAAGGGGATGTAGTTGGCATCCCGGCGGGGGGGGTGGGGGTGTTATGCTGCGGGAGTAGGGTTAGACAACTTGGACAACTTACCTCCAGTTGTCGGTATTGCAAACCTGTCTCAATTCCGGCGTCTACATTCTGACCGCCGGTCACGTGTGCGCCGGCATCCCGTACGAGAGGTGACAAGTTTGCTCTCTTCTTTAGTCTTGTAGCCATGCTTCATAAGGCTGGCATTTATTGCATTTAGCGTTCCCTGAGGCAGCCATTTTGACGGCGTCAGTATCCAAGGGAACTTGGCTTAGAAATTGACTTCACCAATATTATTTAGACTTAGGAATATTACCCCGAGCTTGCGGAGGTCACTGGTTCTTGGTGGATACGTGAGCTGCATATTCTTGTGGGCGTTAGTTTAGTCCTCCAAAATGGCTGCTTCCATGTTGTATGAGTGCTGTGTAAGCCAGTGAGACGGCTACAATGTCATCTGACGGTGGTTTTAGAGAAACCTGTGACACTGGCTTTTGTGGTCACATTTGAACATGTTATACCACAGTCAATAGTGAGCTGTTACACATCTCTCGCTATGTGAGAACTCTGCAGCCTTCTGCTTAATGGGCTCTAGATTTTGCACTACCGTGCTTATGGTGTTTACACACGTACGATTAAAATGGCCGAAATGAACGTTGATACCGTTCTCGTTCATATCGTGCATTTTTTCGGTGCCCAACGACCTGCGATGCGCGGGCATGTATGGACGATATCGATATCGTCCATCGCCCGTGCATGCTGGCCAATCGACCAGGTTACTATAGTGACCTGTGATCGTTAATCGCCATAGTCGTTGGTGGCGGGCTGGATGTTCGATAACGATCGTCCAGCACACCCGGGAGATCGTACAACGACATCGTTGTCTATCGTCCCCTGTGTACGCACCATTAGTTAGGATTACAGTCCTGCCCAATGGTAATATCAGAGTTTGTGTAATATAGTAATATCAGTCAGTCAATCTAATTATTTTATCTAGGTTGAAAATATTGTACAAGCTCATTTAAAAAGTGAACCTGCATTAGTCAAGCATCAATATATTTATATACAGACAAAAAGATAGCAAGTACAACAGTACAAGTAGACATGCAATAGACAGGCAAGTCATTAAAATATATACCAAACGCAACAACATTTAATGGGGTATTCAATCCAGTGCGGTGTGTCACTAAACGGCACCGTGATTTCCGGCTAAGCCTTCTAATGTCTCTTAAGGTATACAATTTTTCCTCTATGGGTTATGGTAATGAAGTGGGCTATGGAGTCGGTGCGCCAAATCTTTGACTCCTCCTATTTTGCTGCTGTCTTGACTCTGATTGCTCCATAAATGGTAAATGTATATTTTACATGCATTCTGTCTAGACTACAATATGAACCTTGGCGTATTTAAATCTGTGCAATACATGAATTCATTAAAGTTCAAACAGTAGTTTAGGTCATGAGATAGTAGAAGAATACATGCAAACTATGACAGCAGGATGGGCTAATTATATTGCAGTGTGATGTCTGCACGTGGTAACGCCTATTTATCGCAGTGTAGTGGATGACTGCTGCATGGAGTAATTATTGAAGTCTAGCCATTGTCGGCAGAGGCGGCATGGGGTAATTATAATGGCATAATATGTTGCTTTGCAATTCTTTTCTTTGGACAAAAATAGGTCATAAACTGTTGAGAGAAATAATGTAATTCCAGTAAAAAATTTAGCGTGTCTATTTCAGCCAGCAAGTAATTGATTGCTTACTAGTTACTGTAGAGTATATGACAGCAGGGTACTTAATACTAGGGATTTGCAGGCTCGCATAGGTTCGAATTTGCACACCGGAGTTTGGATTTTTCCCTCCAAAAATCGGGTCTCAGAAAGAGGCAAAACGTCATCTTTCATGGACAAACATCATCTTCCATGGACTTTTGTCCAGGAATGATGATGTTTGTCCATGAAAGATGTAAAATTTCTGTGCTTACTGAGTCAATAAAAATGATTGCCAAAAAAAAGTAGAGAGAGATGAATGCGCCTATTGGCAGGAGGACCACCCCCGGTGACTGTCCATGCTGCCCAAGGCAGCCATCGCTCAGGCTATGTATTTGTAAAGGAGACATAAGCGCAGATGAGGTCAAAGTGCTGTTCGGCGCCATCTTTCCGAATACATAACCAGGTAGATGGCGCTTGCTATGTGACGCCATTTTTCTGAATACATAGCAGGAAAGATGGCCGCACGCTGTAAGCTAGGATACGGGAGGGGCAACCGCACGGGCATTGGTAAATCTCTGGGAGCAGGGTGTCCGGTGTGGGCCCCCCCCCCCCCGACCCATGGAATTATGTGTGTGGGATCGGGATGAGGGGGGTCATGTCAGTATACAGGAGGGTATGTACGTGCACGGACAACAGGTTAGGGGACAGTAGGTACTCTACAGCATGTCATTGTGTTTTGTATGGTTTGGTATAGTAACATTACACAAAATGCCGTATCGTTAACCTTTTATTAAGTCGGCGTTCACTGCGATCTTTTCTTATTATCCATTATAGCGTTTGTCTCACAAAGAACACAAATGTCCCGTTACCACACATTGTGTTTTCAATTCCGGAGGAGACGGAAAAAAGTGCTACTGTTGAAAGTTCCACTGGAAAAATGGAGTCCAAGCGGTCGGTAGTAAAGCGAGAACGCAGAGAGAATGGTAAGAGAGCTGGCATTTCTGACTACTCCTGGTTCTGTGTTAGTTTGGTTTTTCCAACCTAGGGCAGTTTTAACTTTGTATTGTTTGCATATTCCATACTATTTTTCTGAGTTATTTTTGCTTCTGTTATGTTCGTTTTTTTTTTTTTTTACAGTGCTTTGTTTTTTGTTTTTTCTTTTTTTTTAAACATAGCGAGATTTCTTTTCTTTTACTTTTTATAATTGACAAAAATGGAGGGATAGCCCGTTTTATCAGTGACAATGGAACCAGATTCACAGCTTCAATATTGGGGGTTGCCGTAGACACTCATTGACGCTGTAGTGACATCACCTGGTCTTCCTCCCCGGGGGGCCATCCGTGTTAAGGCAGGAGGGACGTGATCCATGTCTCTCCTGTTCTGTAGCAATTAATCACATTTAGACGTTATTTAATGCCAGATACAAGCATGTATCACTGTAACAAAATGGTTTCTATCATTGGCGAGATTCAGGGGACATAGATCTTGCGCGGTGTGTGTCTGTCCCACATTTAAATGTGCGCTGATGCGTGAACTTCTCCCAGACCGTATGCCCTAAACCCACAAAAAAAAATTATTCTCCTGCAGATTTTTTTGCCTGTCCAACGCCAAATGAGACTTTATCAGGTTAAGTGAATAATTAAAAGGTTTGTATACTTGGTTTCAGAAATGAATGTGTCATCAGTGGGTACAAATCATCATTCTAGAGGAGCCCCACACCGGACACAGGTCCTGACACTTGACAGTCTGTCATATAGTTGCTGGCACTGGACGTCCAAGGGGATGTAGTTGGCATCCCGGCGTTTGGGATGCCAGTGCCCAAAATACCGGTGCCAGTATCCTGACCGCCGGCATCCCGGAGGTAAGTATTAGGGTTAGACACTAGGGTAGGGGTGGGCAATAAATGACCCCCACGGATGTTGTAGAACTACACATCCCAGCATGCCCTGCAACCATTTTGCTATCTGACCATGCTAAAACTGTTGCAAGGCATGCTGGGATGTGTAGTTCTGCAACAGCTGGAGGGTCACTTATTGCCCACCCCTGCACTAGGGTGAGTGTTAGGGCTAGGCTGCCGGGGGGGAGGGGGGATAGGGTTAGGCTGCCGGGGGCGAGGGATGGGCATAGGGATAGGCTGCCGGGAGGCGGGGGGGGGGATAGGGTTAGGCTGCCGGGGGTAGGGCTAGGGGCTTAGTGTTGGTATACTTACCTAGTTGGGTAGGGATTCTGACTGTCGGGATGCCACTGTCGGTATTGTGGTCGCCAGCATCCCGGCCGCTAGGATCCCCTACCCAACCCCATCCAAGGGTAAGGCTGCTAATGTGAGGCTCTCATTTATACAGCAAAATCATATAAACATTGCACAGTCAAGCAATGTGCAACCGAAACAAGGTTCCTGGCTGTTTTATACAGAACAATCATATAAACATTACACAATAGAACAATCCATGGTTCCCTAAAGCAGAGTAGGGGGTAAGGTGGATATTGTTTTTTTTTTTTTAATTCGTTCTCAACAGTGTTTTTAAGAAACCTTGTAATAGCCCTCTCCTACCTCACTGGTGTATTCAGCTTCTGTATGCAGTCTGCGGCCCTTCCTCGACCAGTCGCTTCCTGAAAACCGATTTGGTCCTTCTGTCTAATCTGCTCTTGAGGTCCTCTGCCATTCACCTATTGGTGCTGCAAAGTCTCTCCAAGGCAGGAGACCTGGGGCCCTATAAAGCTGGATGCCGAGCGCAGGAGGGGCTGATGCAGATTCCTTTTACCTTGGATTTACCCAGAGTTATGTCTGCTAAAGTTCCATATCCTCACAATTGATCCAACAGTGCACACTGGGAAATCAAAGCACTTGATTAGTGATTCACAGTTAGACTGACTGAAAGCCAATTGTTAGGGCAGTATCTTATATCTGTGTAAACTTGAGCTTCCATAGCAAAAGGGTTGAAAACCATCAACATTTTCAGTTGTCATTTTTTTTTTTTGCATACATATCATGAAATAGGAGCCTACTGGTTCACAATACATATACTGTCTGGAACAATCTGTGTAAGTGTACTTTTTAATGCATACAAATCTGTTGACTTTTTAGGGGAGGGGATTGAAGACATTTGCAAGCCATTGTTCCTTTTAAGCTTTATTTAATGTAAGGATTTAATGTACACTGCAATGTAGTTCATATTAGCAGGCAGACTTGTATATTATATTGCACTTGTGTATTTTTTTGCTTATGTCAAAGAGATGAATCGGGAGGTGCAGGCGAAGAATGGGGTGAAATCAGAGGCCGGTGACAAGCGGCAGGGGAAGGCCGGTGACAAGCCGGAGGCTCAGGGGAAGGCCGGTGACAAGCCGGAGGCTCAGGGGAAGGCCGGTGACAAGCCGGAGGCTCAGGGGAAGGCCGGTGACAAGCCGGAGGCTCAGGGGAAGGCCGGTGACAAGCCGGAGGCTCAGGGGAAGGCCGGTGACAAGCCGGAGGCTCAGGGGAAGGCCGGTGACAAGCCGGAGGCTCAGGGGAAGGCCGCTGACAAGCCGGAGGCTCAGGGGAAGGCCGCTGACAAGCCGGAGGCTCAGGGGAAGGCCGCTGACAAGCCGGAGGCTCAGGGGAAGGCCGCTGACAAGCCGGAGGCTCAGGGGAAGGCCGCTGACAAGCCGGATCAAAAGACTTCAAAGAGTGACACGGTAATTGGACTTATGTTTCTGATATTACATGTAAGACCAACGCAAATTATAGTCGTTGATGGACTTTTATTTAGCCTTTTTTGTTCTGTTTCTTCATTTTGTGTCGAATAACTTCACCCGGCAATCTATGTACAAGTTCATTGTGATTTGCTGACATTGGTCATATTTATTTATTTACTTATTTATTTTTGGACTACTACAACACCTTACCTGTCTTACCTATTTATTAGAAAGAAAATGGGGTTTAGTGGTCAAATATTGTTTAAAAGGAATGTTGCACCCACCTCTTTAGTAGGGATGATCAGCAACGTGCTCTTTATATACAGCCAAAACCAGTCTCCATCTTAGACATAAATTCAAATAGGCACTTGAAATACTGCACCAATTCCAGTGGTGGCCGTTTTGGGACAGGGTTACATTGCATCAACAGTTCTCAATGGGATTAAGGTCTGGGGAGTTTCCTGGCCATGGACTCAAAATTTTAAAGCGTCCTGAGACCATTCATGTGTGGGGTTGCTACTCAGCCAAGGGAGTGGGATCACTCACAATTTTCCCTAAGAACACAGCCATGAATAAAGCATGGTACCAAAACGTCCTCCAAGATCATCTTCTCCCAACCATCCAAGAACAGTTTGGTGATGAACAATGCCTTTCCCAGCATGATGGAGCACATTGCCATTAGGAAAAAGTGATAACTAAGTGGCTCTGGGAACAAAACATCGAAATTTTGGGTCCATGGCCAGGAAACTCCCCAGACCTTAATCCCATTGAGAACTTGTGGTCAATCCTCAAGAGGCGGGTGGACAAACAAACACCCACAAATTCTGACAAACTCCAAGCATTGATTAGGCAAGAATGGGCGGCCGTCAGTCAGTATGTGGCCCAGAAGTTGAGTGGCAGCATGCCAGGGCGAATTGCAGAGGTCTTGAAAAAGAAGGGTCAACACTGCAAATATTGACTCTTTGCATAAACTTAAGGCAATTGTCAATAAAAGCCTTTGGCACTTATGAAATGCCTGTAAAGTTACTTCAGTATACCATAGTAACATCTGACAAATAGGTCTAAAAACACTGAAGCAGCAAACTTTGTGAAAACCAATACTTGTGTCATTCTCAAAACTTCTAGCCACGGCTGTATATCCGAGCGGGGGCAGGTGGAGCCAGCCAAAGGCCCGTATTCAATTAGAAGCGAAAAGCCGAGATCCGCAAAAAGTATCGCCGTATTCAATTCCATCTGCTTTTCGTGTACGCGGAAATGCAATGTAATAGGGCGAAAGATTCGCCTCTGAATAGGTGGAAAAAAGAAGTGCAAAATTTTTGTTTGGGGGTGCAAAGGTGGGGAAACTCTTGGGACAGCCCCTCCAGTGGACAACTGAGTAAAAAAAAAATCCTAAAAAAAGCTTAAGTACACCCCAAAAAAGTACTTTGAATTTGGAGGCGAAAAAGTGCAAAGTGGGGGGACAAGTTCGCAAACTAGCGAAATAAGGTTCTGGGGGGGCTATAAGAAGGGGGTCAAGTGTTTTGGGGATGGAATTTCACATTATTTAAAAGTTCACTTTAGAGACATTCAAACACTCTTGCACCCATTTTCAGGTACCCCAAATTTGCCAGGACTACTTATTTTAACCATTCTTTGCCATTCTTCACCACTTGTGCAAAGACCCCAATTAGTGGCAATTGTGCGAACTTAAGTACCCCAAACAGTTTTATTAGGGCTAATCGGGCACTACTACGTTGATCCTCAATGTTTCTGCAGCTTATTGGGGGGTTCAGGCTGATTTCCCCGATTCTGACACCACTTTTCGCCTGTTCTGACTTCGCGTGTCTCCGAAAAGTGGCATCGTTTTGGAATTGAATATGGCGAAAAGTCCGGCATGCAAAATTTTATCACTAATTGAATACGGGCCAAAGTGGTAAATTAGTTCAATCTGTTCTCCTGATCTATTTCGAGGGCAGCACCAAGCTGGGTATGTGATGAAACGTTATTCCTATTACCTGTTTGTAAGGCATAATAAAAAATAAAAAAAACATATGCTCCAAAGAGAAACAAAATGAAATGAATATAATGTGTGATGGAGGAGACAGATAATATTTAATACAACACATCGGATGGTTTCAGCTTCGCTTTGTCTTCCTTTCCCTCCTCCGGCCAGTATCTTTATTCCTAATGAGCGATTTAGTGTTACCTCTGTTCTCCCTTTGTTACAGTGTTATCCAATGCGAGTCGAAAAGGGTGTTGCGTCCTTTCAGGTACGTTTTTTCATTGTCCGCTTTCTTCAAAACTTGCATATTATGCAGCTTAAATGTTACGGCCGATACACACGTAGCTATGGGGACGACCATGCAACCTGATTTTCCATTTTGCTGGATCATTAAAAACCAATCGGACTGTTTACAGCACAGGTTCTCAAACTCTGTCCTCAGAACTCCAAGCAGTGCATGTTTTCCAGTTCTCCTCACAGAATCACAAGTGAAATAATTGGCTACTCCTGCAGATCTTTTAAAATGTGTCACCAGTACGCCTGCTGGCTGACCTGGTAAATGTGACCTGCGTGGGGTCCTGAGGACCGAGTATGAGAACCACTGGTTTAATGCTATTCTTTATTAAGGTTGCCTTCATTTGTAACATTGTTAAAGCCATTTATATTACTGTTGATATTGGCTATTGCCCTAACATTGCATTTGTGGCACAAATAATGAACATGGCTCATTTTTGGACGTGCCAAAAACAACCAAGATCTGCCTGTGTGCACGGTCTTCTGACGCTTCTAGTAAGCTGCTCGGAGTTCCAGGAGTGATCAGACTTCCCACTCTAAACTCTGATTGGCCCATTCTCGCCCACATTGGACAGCCGTCTTGCAGCCTTCTTAAGACTGAATAGCATTTTGAATGGAGCCACCAATTGTGCACAGGCCAGTTAATGTTTGTTTTTTTTTGTTTTTTTTTTAATTCACCTTACTGTGTATGGTTGGCTTTAAATCCATTTCTTTTTGTTTGATTTTCTAGTTTTTATTTAATGTGAGCTCGGCAGATCTGGAGGGACTGTACAGCTTATACTTCCACAGCTGTGTTAAAGACAGCAAAGAGCAGAGTCCATTCAGCCTGGATGTGAGTACACCATATGTGGATGTATTTTATTCTGTTGCATGGTAAATAAAAACATAATGTAATGTACAGCACTGCAGCTTCTATCTCGTCGCTTCTAATGATGGCGAACACTGTGTATTGTATTGATGTAAAAGGGCTCAGAGATATGGGGGGGGAGGTTTAAGAGCTGATGTCGCTGGAGCGCTTAGGGAAGTTGTGAGAGTTGTGACTGCAGAAGAGAGATGAGGGAGGTATGAGAACTGAGACTACAAAGGGAGTGGTGGCTACAGAAGGGGTGAGAGCTGAGACTACAGAATGGGTGAGGGAGGTATGAGAGCGGAGACTACAGAAGGGGGCAAGGGAGAGTATAGAAAGGGTGAGGGTGGTAGGAGAGCTGAGAGGATAGAAGGGGTGAGGGAGGTATGGGAGCTGAGTATAGAAGGGGTGAGGGACGTAGGAGAGCTGAGAGGATAGAAGGGGTGAGGGAGGTAGGAGAGCTGAGAGGATAGAAGGGGTGAGGGAGGTAGGAGAGCTGAGAGGATAGAAGGGGTGAGGGAGGTAGGAGAGCTGAGTGTAAAGGGATGAGGGAGGTATGAGAGCTCAGAGTCCAGAGGGAGCGGGGGCTGTATGAGAGCTGAGAGTCCAGAGGGAGCGGGGGCTGTATGAGAGCTGAGAGTACAGAAGGGGTGAGGGAATTATGAGAGCTGAGAGTACAGAGGGAGCGGGGGCTGTATGAGAGCTGAGAGTACAGAGGGAGCGGGGGCTGTATGAGAGCTGAGAGTACAGAAGGGGTGAGGGAGGTATGCGAGCTGAGAGTGCAGGAGGGGTGAGGGAGGTATGAGAGCTGAGACTACAGAAGGGGGCAAGGGAGAGTATAGAAAAGTTGAGGGAGGTATGAGAGCTGAGAGGATAGAAGGGGTGAGGGTGGTAGGAGAGCTGAGAGGATAGAAGGGGTGAGGGAGGTATGGGAGCTGAGTATAGAAGGGGAGAGGGAGGTAGGAGAGCTGAGAGGATAGAAGGGGTGAGGGAGGTAGGAGAGCTGAGAGGATAGAAGGGGTGAGGGAGGTAGGAGAGCTGAGAGGATAGAAGGGGTGAGGGAGGTAGGAGAGCTGAGTGTAAAGGGATGAGGGAGGTATGAGAGCTGAGAGTCCAGAGGGAGCGGGGGCTGTATGAGAGCTGAGAGTCCAGAGGGAGCGGGGGCTGTATGAGAGCTGAGTACAGAAGGGGTGAGGGAATTATGAGAGCTGAGAGTACAGAGGGAGCGGGGGCTGTATGAGAGCTGAGAGTACAGAGGGAGCGGGGGCTGTATGAGAGCTGAGAGTACAGAAGGGGTGAGGGAGGTATGAGAGCTGAGAGTACAGAGGGAGTGGGGGCTGTATGAGAGCTGAGACTACAGAAGGGGTGAGGGAGTTATGATAACTGAGTCTTGGAGATGAGAGCTGAGTTATTCCTTTTTGAGGGTTTTTTTTTTTGGGGGGGGGTGGGGGAGGGTTCTTCTATGAAAGTGTTCAGTGAGAACTGAAATGTTTAATACGATGCAAGAGACAATCACTACTGTTTTTTCCTAATTTTCTTTCTTTTACTCTATACATATGTCTTGCAGATTCTTATCACAGAGAGGAACCTTGAGAATTACCTCTCAGCAGACGAAATCCCTCTTCCCAAGCTGTACATCTCAATGGCGTTGTTCTTCTTCCTCTCCGGTTTAGTCTGGGTTCATATCCTCAGGAAGCGCAGGTGTAGAATTAGCTACTCATTTACATTGTTAAACTTTATATGTTCAGATTTGGGATTAAAGGGAAAATACCTAAGTAGGAACTAGCTGAAGCTTGCAAGTACCTTTTTGTTGCAATACTGCGCCTAGTTTTAAAGGTTCGACGTGGAATATGTAGTATTCTGCGTTATGCAAAGCTAATGGGCAAACTGTAGGTTTTACCTTTTTTTTTTTTTTATGCACCTAGGGTGAATTAAAAGTCATTGTGTATTTGATTGGGATGAGCTGCACCCATAGAGATCTATGGCAAACCCTCCAAAAAGTTTGGTGCCAAAATAAAAGACCTAAATATAATTCTAATCAGATTCAAATTAAAGTATTCCCCTCTTTAAAGCTGCATTTTCACCCACGAGGAAGAAGGTTATAATAACTGGAGAGACTGTGCTACTCTTCGGCAGGTTGCAGTGTTAGGGGCTTCCCTAACTACGCAGGCGGCACTTGAGTGACAGCTGGACAGACCGGTGTGTGGATTTGGTTGATACATGCACAGGGACGAGTCTCAATGTGTGGGAGGAGTTTCCGATGTCCGTAAAACGTTACTTTTTATAAGTGCTGCAGTGAGGTGTCGGGGTAACGCTGATCAACGTGTTCTGTCTTCATGCTTCTGGTCTAAAAATGTAAACTCAGGTTTAGCGGTCTAATTAAAGTGGACCGATCGCAATGTTTTGTTAATTTTAAAAGGCTTTAAGATCCCCAGTGCCGCAGACCTGCTTTTTCCCCTTTTGCTGGGCTCTATTTCTCTCCCTCATTGGCGCAGATCACATCACTTGTTCTTCTAAGTAAGAGGAAGGTGTATCGGTGTGTTACAGAAGCCGGAGATTGGTTGGTAGTCTAGATGGAGAATCGAATGAATTGTGTACAGATCACTGTTTGATGCAGTATCTGCTTAGTGCTTCAATATGAACTAAACTAGGTAGGAGTGACTGATTTTCCACTTTAGAGAAAATAACACTAGATTGTCCTGCAAAGTACAGTCTCCCAGTCTGATCCCTGTGATTTTCCCTTTGCATTGTGTCTGGGATTGCACCTTGGTGGACAGTGTAAGGTTTCCCCCGACTCCCGGTGCACCACTAGTAAATGTATCGGAATGATCTCTAGTTGCTTGAGAGAGGGAATAATCGCTGTCTTCTCTGCTCTAGGAGCGACATATTTAAGATCCATTGGCTGATGGCCGCACTGCCCTTCACAAAGTCCCTGTCTTTGGTCTTCCATGCGGTAGGTATCGGTTTTTCTAACGCTACAACCTAAGGAGTGAAACATTAAAAGTCTTTTCTGAAACTGCAAAAATGCCGACACTCAGATTATTTCATACTGCGCAAATGTTCCTGTTTATCAGCCTCCCGTGTACATATGCGCGCACTGATTCCACTTTTGGAACTGCCAAAGTAAAGTTACTCAGGTCTGACTGGAAATGGGCACAGACCTATTTGTGGCCTAAATGAATCCATAAGAGGGAGGGGAATATGTGACTATTTATTACAGGTGTCCCTTACACATATCTCACATCAATGTGCATGAAACGCGCCTGAACCCACTTCCGGAGCAGTATTTTTGCAGCAAGAGAGTGGATCGGTGACACAATTGTGATGTACAGATCCATGCACTCTATGTTAAAAGGGGGTGCATTTGCAGAAACATAGGCAACGAATATTACACAGTAACATGGCTGTGTGGTGCATTGTTACATATTTGTGTGTGACCAGTGGTCAGTGTCCCGATTTGTAGGGCTGGAGAGAACAGAACCTATACAGCAGCGTAGCTTGGGAGACAAGTCCAACAACTTTGTAAGTCCTCTACTTGGCAGGTGAGCCGCTGGAGAATACTGTGCAATGTAGCAATAAAAAACATTTGCATTATGTGTCATTTGTGAAAGACGCATTCTTCTAAAATTCTGAGGTTTTGAAGGGACTGGTACGATTAGTCGCCTGTTAAAATGTCAACAATTACTATGGACAGCACAATGCTGATGACATGACATATGCGGTATAATGCAAATTCAAGCATTTTAATAGTGTGACAAAGCATGGTATATACGGTTAGAATTCTTTAATGAGCAATAGTATCTCAGCGGCATTACGCTGTCCACATAATAATTGTAACTGTGGACAATCTAACCTCTTCCCATTTTGGATACTGAAGCTGTGTACACCACTAATTTCATCCCCTCTGCTTTCAGATTGATTATCATTACATCGCGACCCAGGGTTACCCGATCGAGGGGTGGGCTGTGGTCTATTACATCACTCACTTGTAAGTATGACATTGGCATTAGGGCCGCTCCTTTACGGCTTCTAAAGTCTGATCATGCCTACGCTTTGGACATACCTGAACACTTTAGTGAGTCACGTAGATCAAACTACCATCAGAGGAGTACGGCCTATTGGTGTATGGGGCTCGGGCAAGCCACCCGACAAAGAGGCCCGAGCGTTCCAGGGGCGCAGCCACGCCTCCTTGATGACATGGCCACACCCCCTGCAGCATATAAAGAGTTACCTATATTTGCAACAGGTCCCTGACAGATCTCCTGATGCCCCTGGATACCAACGCAAAGTTTGTTTGCGAATGACTTTTTAGCAAAGAGCAGAGTGGTTTTTTGTTTGTTTGTTTTTTTTTTGTTTGTTTTATTATTATTATTTATTATTATTATTGTTGTCCACTATTTATTTTTGAATCCTTTAGGAAATAAACTGAAATAATACCCAGAGAGGCGCTTTGTGCAGATTGTGAAACGAAGTGTAATAATGTACAGTAGCTCCTGCATTACTTCTTACAATACTCCATTCTCCTTAATGAACACTGAAGTTACCGCATTAGAGATCGACCTTTATACATGCATCATTTACAGGAATCTTAGCAGATATACACATCACTTTGTAGAAGGTTTATACTGACATGTTATTGGACCTCTGTAATGTTTGTGGCTTTTTGCTTTCACCACACAGACCATTGGTTTTGCAGCTCTAAGACTTGTGTCTTCTTTGCCAGGCTGAAAGGCGCTCTGCTGTTCATCACCATCGCTCTTATAGGAACAGGCTGGGCTTTCGTGAAACACATCCTCTCCGACAAGGATAAAAAGATCTTCATGATTGTCATCCCCCTGCAGGTGAGGACAGCACTCCGCCAGGCTCTGCACTAGTGCACATTCCATCGGCAGCCTCTAGAAATAAGAATTCTCTGCCTTGGCTGACTCCTATAGAAAAGATGAGCTATGATCAGTCAGCGGCAACAGCTCTGATTTACGTTGGGTAGGAGGACTGGTTACAGTTAGTACACCATGTTTTAATAGTCAGTGCATCATGTCTACAGTGGGTAGTAGGACTGGGTAGAGTCAGTGCAACGTGTTTACAGTGAATAGTAGGACTGGTTAGTGTCAGTACATTGTGTTTACAGTGCATAGTAGGACTGGTTAGTCGGTACTGAGTGTTTACAGTGCATAGTAGGACTGGTTAGTCGGTACTGAGTGTTTACTGTGCGTAGTAGGATTGGTTAGTCAGTACACTATGTTTACAGTGGGTAGTAGGAACGGTTAGTCAGTACACTGTGTTTAGCTTGGGTAGAATGACTGGTTAGAGCCCGTGTACCGTGTTTAGCTTGGGTAGAATGACTGGTTAGAGTCAGTGCATTGTTTACAGTGCGTTGTAGGACTGGTTAGAGTTCATGTTTACAGTGGGTAGTAGGACTGGTGAAAGTAGGTGCACTGTTTACATTTGGAAGTTGGACTGGTTACAGTGCATAGTAGGACTGGTTAGAGTCCATGTGTAAAAGTGGGTAGTAGGACTGGTGAGAGTCGGTACACTCTCTGTTTACAGTGGGTAGTAGGACTAGTTAGTCAGTGCGCACCGTGTTTACCTTGGGTAGAAGGCTTGGTTAGTCATTACACCATGTTTTCCCCTGGGTAGTAGGACTAGTTAGTCAGTATACCGTGTTTGCAGTGGGCAGGGGCTGGATCTAGTCAGTACACCATGTTTTCCCCTGGGTAGTAGGACTAGTTAGTCAGTATACCGTGTTTGCAGTGGGCAGGGGCTGGATCTAGTCAGTACACCATGTTTTCCCCTGGGTAGTAGGACTAGTTAGTCAGTATGCCGTGTTTGCAGTGGGCAGGAGCTGGATCTAGTCAGTACACCATGTTTCCCCTGGGTAGTAGGACTAGTTAGTCAGTATACCGTGTTTGCAGTGGGTAGTAGGAATAGTTAGTCAGTGCGCACCGTGTTTACCTTGGGTTGAAGGCTTGGTTAGTCAGTACACCATGTTTTCCCTTGGGTAGTAGGACTAGTTAGTCAGTATACCGTGTTTGCAGTGGGCAGGGGCTGGATCTAGTCAGTACACCATGTTTTCCCTTGGGTAGTAGGACTAGTTAGTCAGTATACCGTGTTTGCAGTGGGCAGGGGCTGGATCTAGTCAGTACACCATGTTTTCCCTTGGGTAGTAGGACTAGTTAGTCAGTATACCGTGTTTGCAGTGGGCAGGAGCTGGATCTAGTCAGTACACCATGTTTTCCCCTGGGTAGTAGGACTAGTTAGTCAGTATACCGTGTTTGCAGTGGGTAGTAGGACTAGTTAGTCAGTGCGCACCGTGTTTACCTTGGGTTGAAGGCTTGGTTAGTCAGTACACCATGTTTTCCCCTGGGTAGTAGGACTAGTTAGTCAGTATGCCGTGTTTGCAGTGGGCAGGGGCTGGATCTAGTCAGTACACCATGTTTTCCCCTGGGTAGTAGGACTAGTTAGTCAGTATACCGTGTTTGCAGTGGGTAGTAGGAATAGTTAGTCAGTGCGCACCGTGTTTACCTTGGGTTGAAGGCTTGGTTAGTCAGTACACCATGTTTTCCCTTGGGTAGTAGGACTAGTTAGTCAGTATACCGTGTTTGCAGTGGGCAGGGGCTGGATCTAGTCAGTACACCATGTTTTCCCCTGGGTAGTAGGACTAGTTAGTCAGTATGCCGTGTTTGCAGTGGGCAGGAGCTGGATCTAGTCAGTACACCATGTTTTCCCCTGGGTAGTAGGACTAGTTAGTCAGTATACCGTGTTTGCAGTGGGTAGTAGGAATAGTTAGTCAGTGCGCACCGTGTTTACCTTGGGTTGAAGGCTTGGTTAGTCAGTACACCATGTTTTCCCTTGGGTAGTAGGACTAGTTAGTCAGTATACCGTGTTTGCAGTGGGCAGGGGCTGGATCTAGTCAGTACACCATGTTTTCCCTTGGGTAGTAGGACTAGTTAGTCAGTATACCGTGTTTGCAGTGGGCAGGGGCTGAATCTAGTCAGTACACCATGTTTTCCCTTGGGTAGTAGGACTAGTTAGTCAGTATACTGTGTTTGCAGTGGGCAGGAGCTGGATCTAGTCAGTACACCATGTTTTCCCCTGGGTAGTAGGACTAGTTAGTCAGTATACCGTGTTTGCAGTGGGTAGTAGGAATAGTTAGTCAGTGCGCACCGTGTTTACCTTGGGTTGAAGGCTTGGTTAGTCAGTACACCATGTTTTCCCTTGGGTAGTAGGACTAGTTAGTCAGTATACCGTGTTTGCAGTGGGCAGGGGCTGGATCTAGTCAGTACACCATGTTTTCCCTTGGGTAGTAGGACTAGTTAGTCAGTATACCGTGTTTGCAGTGGGCAGGGGCTGGATCTAGTCAGTACACCATGTTTTCCCTTGGGTAGTAGGACTAGTTAGTCAGTATACCGTGTTTGCAGTGGGCAGGAGCTGGATCTAGTCAGTACACCATGTTTTCCCCTGGGTAGTAGGACTAGTTAGTCAGTATACCGTGTTTGCAGTGGGTAGTAGGAATAGTTAGTCAGTGCGCACCGTGTTTACCTTGGGTTGAAGGCTTGGTTAGTCAGTACACCATGTTTTCCCCTGGGTAGTAGGACTAGTTAGTCAGTATACCGTGTTTGCAGTGGGCAGGGGCTGGATCTAGTCAGTACACCATGTTTTCCCCTGGGTAGTAGGACTAGTTAGTCAGTATGCCGTGTTTGCAGTGGGCAGGAGCTGGATCTAGTCAGTACACCATGTTTTCCCCTGGGTAGTAGGACTAGTTAGTCAGTATACCGTGTTTGCAGTGGGTAGTAGGAATAGTTAGTCAGTGCGCACCGTGTTTACCTTGGGTTGAAGGCTTGGTTAGTCAGTACACCATGTTTTCCCTTGGGTAGTAGGACTAGTTAGTCAGTATACCGTGTTTGCAGTGGGCAGGGGCTGGATCTAGTCAGTACACCATGTTTTCCCTTGGGTAGTAGGACTAGTTAGTCAGTATACCGTGTTTGCAGTGGGCAGGGGCTGGATCTAGTCAGTACACCATGTTTTCCCTTGGGTAGTAGGACTAGTTAGTCAGTATACTGTGTTTGCAGTGGGCAGGAGCTGGATCTAGTCAGTACACCATGTTTTCCCCTGGGTAGTAGGACTAGTTAGTCAGTATACCGTGTTTGCAGTGGGTAGTAGGAATAGTTAGTCAGTGCGCACCGTGTTTACCTTGGGTTGAAGGCTTGGTTAGTCAGTACACCATGTTTTCCCTTGGGTAGTAGGACTAGTTAGTCAGTATACCGTGTTTGCAGTGGGCAGGGGCTGGATCTAGTCAGTACACCATGTTTTCCCTTGGGTAGTAGGACTAGTTAGTCAGTATACCGTGTTTGCAGTGGGCAGGAGCTGGATCTAGTCAGTACACCATGTTTTCCCCTGGGTAGTAGGACTAGTTAGTCAGTATACCGTGTTTGCAGTGGGTAGTAGGAATAGTTAGTCAGTGCGCACCGTGTTTACCTTGGGTTGAAGGCTTGGTTAGTCAGTACACCATGTTTTCCCCTGGGTAGTAGGACTAGTTAGTCAGTATACCGTGTTTGCAGTGGGCAGGGGCTGGATCTAGTCAGTACACCATGTTTTCGGTCCATTGGAAAATCGGATTTTTGAGCGACTCAACAATATTAGTTTATTTAGCTACATTCCAGGCTTACTGACCAGTAAGACGGTGTAATGCTTAGCGTTACTGCCTCACAGCACTGAGGTCGTGGGTTCGATTCCCTCCACGTCCCTACCTGTGTGGAGTTTGTATATTCTCCCTGTGCTTGCGTGGGTTTCCTCCGGGTGCTCCGGTTTCCTGCCACATTCCAAAAATATACTGGTAGGTTAATTGGCTCCAAATATAAATTAACCCTAGTGTGTATGTGTGTGAGCATAGAGAATATAGATTGTAAGCTCCACTGGGGCAGGGACTGACGTGAATGGTCAACTCTTCTCTGTAAAGCGCTGCGGAATAGGTGTGCGCTATATAAATAAATAAATAAAAATAAATATGTCTATACATTTCTCCTAATCCCCCTGTCTACCACTCCAGAGACCTCCCATATAAATTTCCATCCCTGATACATCTTTGTATCACTGTACCTTGCAAAGGTCTCATCTCAACCAAATATAACAGATACCAATGATTAATGCATATAAATGATGATATAGATGGAATATGGTCTCCGCTTAGATGCATGCCTTCTCTCGTGTGTTAGCGGCAAGGTGCGCAGTCTCTCTCTCCGCACCTAAACCTAACCCTCCTGGGGGGTGCCTAGCCCTATCCTCCCCCCTTCTCCTAACCTCCCCCTAGTGCCTAACCCCAACCTCCCCCCAGGGGTGCGTAAACCTAACCCCCTCTCTCCGCACACTAAACCTTACCCTCCCGGGGGTGCGCCTAACCCCAAGTCCCCCCGGGAACACCTAAACCTAACCGCCTGGTGCGGCCTCTAATATTACTATTTTATAGTCCTTTTGAACACAGGTGAACTATTCTCCCTCACCTGCTAATATGATACTTGTTCCTGAATGTGCTTTTTTTTTCAAACCTTGAGTAAAGAGCTTTAGTGTAAAAGGAAAGGAAGTGTCTCCTATATTTCAGTGTTCTGTTTCCTGATCCATTTGTGTTACCCAGTGGGGACTATAATGACTTTGCTCCACTTACCAGGTACTGGCCAACGCGGCGTACATCATCATAGAATCCACGGAACAGGGCATGTCACAATACGGGCTGTGGAAGGAGATCCTGTTCTTGGTAGATCTGCTGTGTTGCGGAGCAATCCTGTTACCAGTTATATGGTAAGACATCGTAACCGTCCTGGCGTGCTGCACTCTCTGTAATATTTCTCTGTCTCGGTCAGAATTACTTTTGTATTTTTGGTACACATTTGTAAAACTATAGCACGGGATGAGGTATTCCTATAGACATGCCCTGTTGCCTTTATATCCAATATTGTGGGGAAACCAGAGCCTGAATTATGCACTATTTTGATATAGCTTGTAGAGCAGAGAGGACTGTCCTGTCTTTTTTGTTTATTGGTGTTCATTCTAGCACCCTGCACCTGTCACAACACGTGCAGTTCCTCCTTCCTGCCTGGGGTGTCGCTCTCTGCTCTGGTACTCCTAGCACACTCTGCTGATGCAAGTGCAGAGACACAACCTGTGCAGAGAGCGACACCCCAGGCAGGAAAGAGGAACTGCACATGTTATGACAGGTGCAGGGTGCTAGAATGCGCACTAACTATCAGAACAGCTCTGGTTAATTATAAAATCATAAACCATACAGCACCATTCTCATTCTTGTGGCTTCTCTCTTGTTTTGGTTACGGTATCCATACTGAACAGCTGATCATGGTAGAATCAGATTTATTGCAAAAAAAAACAGCATAAAAAGGAACAACAAAAAAGCAGAGCTAAAATAATTCGGTATAAGCAAAAGGAAAAAAAAAAATGTTACAAAAGCACTCGCATGATTAGTGCATGGCACAATTCTCCAATACGGTACATTATCTGTACAGGGGAAGACACTGTAAAGAGAGTCTTATGTATTTACTATCGCACAAAGGGTTTTTATTCTGTCTGTCTAAACAGGTCCATCCGGCATCTGCAGGAGGCTTCCGCCACGGATGGGAAGGGTAAGTCTCATCAAATGAAGTCTAATTAGTAATGTTGATAAACCATAATATCATGCTGCAAATAAGGAAACTACAACCCTCTGACCATATCTGTAAGAGGCGTTACCTAGCGACAGGATGTAACCTTGATTACAGAGATAACTCTGCGGAACAAGTAATCGTTTATTGCACACAGAAATTTGTTTTTATTGCGATCACAATGATATCTTTAGTCATTGGTTGTAGTTTGTCACTCTTACTGTGCTCCATAACTGCATGTATAATGGTCATCAGGAACTGAGGCCTCTATACCAACACGATCAGCGGCTTCTCCGTTACCGTAAACAACATACTCGCACTTTCACCATAACAAGAGGTGCCTTACAAGGCTGGAGAGGATACAGGCTGGAGCTACATGTGTTTTGAAACTCAAAGCTTCTCAGATGTGTGCGGAATGGACTGCTTACACCTCATGCTAGCTGTGTGAGTCCCCGTACCCCTGCAGTCCTGCTGCCCTCAAACCTGTTATGTTCTCAGCCTTGTAAGTGGCGTGGCTGGCATCACGTTTCAGATGCGACAGAGTAGGGAACCCAGTATAATGGACAGCAAGGATGCACGGCGGTAAGCATTGCTGTCTCATAGTGCTGGGGCCATGAGTTTGCTTACCAACCAGCTGTTGAGTCTTTGGAGTTTCTATGTTCTTGGGTGTTGCGGTTTCGTCCTATGTACCAAAAGTATGTGTGTGTGTGTGTGTGTGTGTTAGGGAGTTTATACTGTAAACCCCATTAGTGCAGAGACTGATGTGAATGACAAATATTCTCTGTACTGCACTGTGTAATTGGTGGCACTGTATAAATAAATCTAGATGATGATGATACTTATAATTGGGGGCCAAGATCTGAAGTAAGTACTTCCAGAGTAAACAGCTGCTTTAAAATTCTATTCCTAAGCTCAGTAACATTAGGTAATAAAAAATACACTTTGTCTTTTTAATATAGGAAACACCGAAAGGGAAGTTATGTTTAAAATTGTACTACAGTATTCTTTTGGCTTGCAATGTAATTGTGTGGCTAAGGAGTGCTTCTCCACCAGGTGGCGATAATGAGTCATGTAAAACCTCTGTGTGCCGTGCATTAAAGGTCCCTCATCATGTGAATGGAATACAATTGCTTATTTGTCTTCCTGTGTTGAACTGTCCTTTTCTGTTTGCATATAAAATTGTATATTCAGTATTCGGGGGCCAAAAATTGCATCAGCGCCACCGGGTCTGTGTCTGGGACATAGGCACCTCTCGCTTGTACTGTTTAGCTTTGTGTGTAAATAATGGAATGAGTTGTGTCTGCATGGCTGTCTCCTGTGCGCTATAGGCTGCTGCTGTCTGCTTGGGTCTGTCCTTGTGTTCCAGAGCTTCTATCATGAGACCTCTACCTGTACGACACAGGGGCAGATGTATCAAGGCGTGGAGAGAGCAAGAAAGTACCAACCAATCAGCTCCTAACTGTCATTTTTCATACACCGCCTGTAAAGTGATAGGAGCTGTTTGGTTGGTACTTTATCTCTCCCCAAGTCTTAGTACATCTCGCTCAAAATGCCAATTGTATAAGGAAAGTATGAGTATGGAACTCATGCTTGCTTCTTTGGTCGTCTTAATTAAACCCTACCTTGGCAGATAATGATTCTATATCCTCCTATGCTCATTTAATGCTTGGGGCCTCCTCTCCCTGATGTATAGGTGTAACTGGTAAACATTGGTCCTTATTCTGAGTTGCAATTTCAGAGTTGAGCGATTGTTTGCTATTGCGTGTGCTAGAAAACTTGTGCCGCGCATGCGTTCCGCTGTGTGTACGAACAGTCGCGGCTGTGATTGAGACGCACGCCGTGTGAAATCTAATAGACGTTCCTGGGCGGTGGCGGTTCAGATGCCCGGAGATGCGCCGCCTCATTCGCGTATTACGGGAGCGTCGCGGGCGTGTCGCTGAACTGGTTGCGATGTCAGGCGCTTAATCCCTCACATTGGCGGCCAATACTGTGATGGTGATTCTGCCACTAGCGTGGGGCTGCTGCAGGTTTCCATGGTGTTCCCCTCCCCCCCCCCCTGATTGTTCAGCCTAAAGACACGCCAAGCAGGATTTCCGCATCTGAAGACACTGAAAGTGGGCGTCCCAGGCCTAGCACACTTGTACACCAGGAGATGGCTGATACTGGCATTAGTGTAATGTTGTAAGCGCAACTACAGGAAGGGACGCTAAAGAGATCGCAGCAGCGAGCGAACCAGAATGGGCTCCATAGTGTCTTGTTTTAAGAGACCCTCATTGCGGATCTAGTTCCCCCACAGTACTCGGATAAGTGTCACACTCTTTGGAGTCAGAGATTTGTCACGTCCTTCGCATTGGGTTAATCATTATACACAGCTCAGAGCAGGTCAGGTTCCTCTGCTAATGGCTAACTCTCCTTTTTTATGTCCACAAGGGCTCATTTATCATACACTGATCTGGTGTCTGACCCGTCTCTGGATAGGGACCCCTCCTCTAATGCACATTGCAATGCTTTGGCTAAACTCCTCCATGATTGATCCTTGCTGAGACCTCCGCTTGATGTATTTGACTCTCTGTTGAGAACTTTATTTTTCTTTCCCATGTTTGTAATATGTATATACACACATTGATTTGTTCTATTAACATTTTATATATCATCACTATTCTCCTGCATCACTTTTATAATGGGAAGTTGTCTCAGTAATAGAACCATACTGGTTATTAACAAGCCATCTGTAGTCCAATAGGAATTTAGTAAAGTGTCAGGGGTATATTTACTAAAGTGCTGGTTTTTAAGAAGAGGGGTTGTTGCCCATAGCAACTAATCGGTTTCTACTTAACATTTATCTAGCACCTAGAAGATAATAGCTATAATCTGATTGGTTGCTATGGGCAACATCTCCACTTCTGTAAACCTGCACTTTAGTAAATATACCCCTTACAGTTTACATAGTACAGTGGGAAACTTCACTTAGTATGCGACTCTCCGCTATGTTGTATTGGTCTGAGAGTCTTTTTGGTGGTGGGTTTCCATAAACTTTTTAACCTTTAGGAGTTAAAAATAACCACTGCCCATTCCAGCCATTTAGGTTTTAATACCTCAAACAGGGTTGGAGGGCAAAATCATCAGCGCTATGCCGCACCTTCAAACCTGACTGAAACACAGGCATTCGATAAATATGCCCCCTAATAAAATGACTGTCTACCTCTCCCTCCATTTTCCCTAGAAATTCTCAAGGCCCAGCTTTTGGGTGGTTCCGGGCTATAGATAGTCAACAGTTTGACATGGACTAAGGGTCGACATGTAAGAAGGTCGACAGGTACAAATGGTCAAAAGGTTCAACACAAAAATGGTCACCACACGAATTATTTATTTATTTTTTTAAAGGGTTAGGCACTTACCGGAGGGTTATGGTTAGGCACTTACCCCGACGGTTAGGTTTATCCACCAGGAGGGAGGGTTAGGGTGAAGATTAGGCCTAGAAATAAAATATTAAGCATGTTGACCTTTTGACCCTGTCAACCATTTTTACATGTCGACCTTTAGTGTGTTGACCTTTTGTCCCAGTCGACCTATTGACTGTCTAACATCTAGTGTCTATCTAGACATTGTCAACCTATTTACTGTCTAACTCTTAATCCACACCTACTTTTGGCATCATAACCTATTTCGGTAAGGGTCCCTCATTGTGTCAGAGCTATAGACCCATCAATCTGCTCACTTCAACATAAAGACATTTGCTAAAACACTACCAGTAGAAAATATTCCTTTCCTTCCACCAACTCAGGAATGTAGAGGTAGATTCTAGTAGCCACAGACAGATGGCTGAGAACCCCAGGGGACCTGCTTATCTGATTGTGTCCCCTTTTACCATTTAGATGCTAAGACCTCGGGCAGGCTCCATATGTCCTGTAGTAAAACTGCTCTACTGGAGTGACAGCTCTTCGGTCACATCTTGGCTTACATTCTATCATTATACTCCATTTCTTCTCTTTTGCCCAAAATAGTGTCTTCGTGGCAATCAGATGCGACAAGCAGCTTCACAAGACTCTGCTAGCGCCGGGCGACTGTCACTTAAAAATGCCACGTACTCGCAATCGGATGCGACAAGCAGCTTCGCGAGACGGCACTGATGCATTTGATATGCGACACTTGCGTCTCTGTGTGCGACTGAGTTTGTATACGAAGTGCTGCGATACAAAGGCCGCGGCAATTTTCCACGCCAAGTTCTGTTTCGTTTACAGACTCAGACGCACTCTGATATACAAGTGTCGCGCATCCGATTAATCCGTGCAGTCTCGTGAAGCTGCTCGTCCCATCCGATCGCAAGTAAGGGGCACTTTTAAGCGAAAGACGTTCGGCGCAAGCAGAGCCGCAGGGACCCGGCGGCACCCTCACACCGGGCAGCTCGCACCACATGGCATGTTGAGGCTAGGGGTATAAGGACCCACCTGTATGTAGGATGTCAATAGTAAGTTATATGGTAGCCTCGTGCCTTGGCCTGTCTGCAGTGCAGTCCTTCTGCAAGTGTTTATATCGGGGAGGTCGCTGACTGGGAAATTGTGACCCTATATAGCCCCTGCCTCCATTCTGTACAAGCCTCTATTCTCCTCTTTTGCACTTGCATCTCTCCATCACAGTGTGGTCTGTTTGTGCTCCATTTGTAATTAATAATCGTCGTTTAGGTAGGAGATCTGTCTGCCCACATACCTCCTTCCCTGGGCTGTCTATATAAGGGCCGGGGGGGAATGCTGCTGGCTGTTTCACTCCATGACGTTGTGACCTCAGGAACACAGCATGTTTACGCATGTAAACAAAATCCTCCATTACTTACATTAGCCCGATTCGTTCGGCAGGTCTGCTGGGCTTTAATTACCAACCTGTCAACTCCAAACCTTTCTGGAACTGGATAATTCCACAGTCTATTCCAAGCTCTGTCAGAGCTGGAAGCACCATTCGATGTACATCGGCATAATGTCATGGAATATCAACCAAGTGGATGAGGTGTTATTGTATACAGTATACAGAATTTTCAAGAATTGTCATAGAACGAATGTATTATTTCACTAAAACACAGTTTTTATTCAGCAAATGGCGATGAGAAAATAAGCCGCATATTTCAGAAAAGGACAAGCAGTGGAAACTTTTCGTCTTAACAGGAAATGTAAAAAAAAAAAAATAAATAAAACTTAATGTGAATTATACAAACGAGCTTTTAATAGAGTTAGGAATTGTGTATAATGTTCTGAACCGATTGCTCCAGTTTCTGAGACCCACCATGTTTAGGCGCAGTTTACTCAATTACTAATTACCCAATAGGCCAGCGGTTCTCAAACTCTGTCCTCAGGACCCCAAACAGGTCATATTTTCCAGGTCACCTAGCAGGAGCCCAGGTGTAGTCATTACTCACTGACACATTAAATAAAAAAAAACACAGGTGGAACTAATTATTTCACTTGCATTTTGTGAGGAGACCTGGAAAACATGCACTGTGTGGGGTCCTGAGAACCGAGTTTGAGAACCTGTGCAATAGGTTGATCTGGCTGCAGCATAAGGCACTGGGACTGGAGCGAGTCAGGCTGTCTGGCCCTGCAGCATGAGGTCCCCCCAAATTCTACCCTATTGGTGCGCAGACCGAGCTTTGCATTGGCGGGCAATCCATCACGGTTTTGTGATGTGCCCAGCTACCCTGCATCATTAACAGTCGTGGTTGACGACTAATGATGCTACAAACTTGTCAGCGTGTAGTAGAGGAACTAACCAGACTACAACTACAAAGAAGCTGTAGAGGGAATAGGATGGAGCTTTAATACTCCTTGATCTTTTTTTTTTTTGCATACACTTATTGTTTGTGGATTGCTCTCTGTATTGTATGTGTTTCCGAAATGCTGTCTGTATTGTATATTGGTGTGTGGAATGCTCTCTAGATTATATATTGATCTGTGGAATGGTCTCTATTTTGAATGTTCTGTGCAATGCGCTCTGTATTGTATATCATTCTCTGGAACACTCTGCATTGCATATCAGTCTCTGGAATGCTGTCTGTATTGTATATCAGTCTCTGGAATGCTCTCTATTATATGGTGGTCTCTGGAAAGCACGCTGTATTGTATTTGGGTCTCTGGAATGCTCTCTGTATTGTATGGCGGTCTGTAGAATGCTCTCTGTTGTATGACAGTCTCTGGATTGCTGACTATTGTGTGGTGGTCTCTAGAGTGCTCTCTGTTGTATTGTGGTCTCTTAGATGCTCTCTATATTGTACATAGACCTTTGAGATGCTCCCTATATTCTATAGTCCCTGAAATTCCTGCTATTGTTGTGACTCTGAAAGTAAATATTGGAAGATGGGGTGCGCTATGAGTTTATTAGCCCAGGGCCAATGGAACCCTTAATCAGGCTCAGAATTGACTGACAAAAACAAACCTGGCTTAAATGTTTTTGCAGTCCAATATTAAGTTGTATCTTCCTATACGCGTCGTCTTGTCTGTAATCCCTAGAAGGGCACTATGCCAAGCATGTTTTGGGGTTTATTTACTAAAACGCCTAACAAATACAGGTGTTGCAACCAATCAGTCTATCATTTATACAGTGCACTATAGAAAATGATAGCTAAATGCTAATTGGTTGCTATTGACAACACAGTCACATTTCCTTTTTTGAAGTTTTAAGATATCTGCGCCTTTGCTTTTTGGTTGCAGAAAGTGGCAACAAATGTAAATATAATGTCAAGACTCTCTAATCTTGAGCATTAAAATATTTGTGTTAGCAGTGCTTATATATAAATATATATGTGTGTGTATATATATATATATATTTGTGTGTATGTATGTGTATGTATATATATGTATGTATATATATATGTATGTATATATATATATATATATATATATGTGTGTATATATATATATATATATGTATATATATATATATATATGTGTGTGTGTATATATATATATATATATATATATATATATATACATATACATATATATATATATATATATATATATATATATATATATATATATATATATATATATATATATATATATATATAGAATAGATTGGTTCGGCACTCAATGTTCCTCTGCATAAAAAAATCCTGGGTGCTCGCACAATAAGTGATGTAGAAATCCAAAGTGTGCTGTCGCAGTGTACGACAGACCACAGCGCATCACTCCAGGGTGTATAAGTTATGCCAATTTATTCAACGTTTCAAGGCCCTTGCGGCCCCGTCGTTCCTCTTTCCTGCCTGGGCTGTTGCTCTCTGGTCTGTATCTTGGCAGATTGTTGTATCAGCTGAGTGTGCTAGAAGCACCAGAGCAGAGCGTGAGACCCCAGACAGGAAAGCGGAACTGCACGGGTTGTGTGACAGGTGCAGGGTGCTAGAACGAACACTATTTATTTATTTTAAACAAAGTTTTATTGAAGCGTCAAGTGTCACATTTACAGACATCACAATGAACAATAATATAAATGTCCATATAATTAGGAAAAAAAGAGAGCAATGGTCACAATAGTTGTACAATAGTGCAAATGGTGTGTGATATTATACGAACAGCAAAGAGAAGGACCAATAGGTTCTATTTACATATGGAATAATTGCCATACATAAGAAAATTAGAATAGTACAACAAATCATTGTAAGGACATAGTAGAAAAATTAAATAAATAATCTAGATAGCTCACCGCCCCCACACATTCCACCGAATGTACCTATAAAGAGTTATTGAAAAGAAAAATCGATGTTGCAATCTTATCGGAGGGTCATGAACACTATTTATAAATACATATTTGTGTTATTAGCAGAACTTTTATATGTACACCTTTATATATACATTTTGTGTTGGCAGTACTGTTTTATATATATTTATATATACATATTTGTGCTATTAGCATTCCTTGTACATATACACATTTATATACATATTTGTGCTATTAGCATTCCTTGTACATATACACATTTATATACATATGTGTTGGCAGTACCTATATATTTATATATACATATCTGTGCTATCAGCAGTGTGTATGTATGTGTGTATGTATGTGTGTGTATATATATATATAGTTATAGTGTGTGTGTATGTGTGTGTATGTGTGTGTATGTATATATATATATATATATATATATATATATATATATGTGTATATATATATATATATATATTATACACAAAATTGTGTGTGTTATTAGCAGTAATTATATATATACATGTGTTATCAGCAGTACTTATATATATATATTATTGTAGGATTATGGGAGAGCACTCACCAGACTTCATAACATTCCATCAGAGTTGTATCAGCAAAAATCAATTTAATCCATAGACATAGTCGACGTTTCGGCTCCCACAGAGCCTTTGTCAAGACTGGACAGACAAAGAATCCACCTTCATACAAGCAGTATAACAGCATGTGCATCCTTGGGTGCCATTTATACCTGAGTAAATTACAATCGGGATCACCAGTGTGACGCTACCGGAAGTGATGTCACTTTAATCAAATAGCTAGCATAATATTATTATTCATACTACAGCCCACAGCGACGAGATCTATTATCCCAATCTCTACATACCCACAATATCCATGTATCGGCTCCATGTGCAGGTCCCCGCTGCTTACAGGGAGCCACCTCCGACTTCCTACTAGAAGTCGCGATACCGGAAGTGCCAGAACGGCATTCCCCAGCGTGCTGGAACGCACGACCAGTGAGCAGCAAGCTCTATCACTAGAGCCCGATCTGCACCTCTAGTGATGGACACACAGTAATCAACCACAGGTCCCATCAGAGTAACTAGATCCACATCACCTAAATTCTACCTAATCACATTTGTCAATATTAGGATATTCATAGCATCTCAGGTACAAAGACCCCCAATAGTGCACATACATATACATTAATAACACATATACAAGACAAAACAGACAGACAGACATTCACTAAATATAAACTGCACCTCAGTGTATTATCCTATTATTAGCATACAGTATATAATAGATTCAGCACTCGCTTTTTAAGTGCCGAGTCATAACACCATGAGAGCCCGAATCCTAGTCTCAACTTCTAAATAAACATAGATAAGGGATTGGTTTTGTTTAGCCCCTTAGGGGCAACCGTTTCAAGGCGATGAATCCATCTGGCCTCACATTTCAACAAAATTAATCCACGATTTCCACCTCTCTCCAAGGGTGGAATCCAGTCAATTATCATACACTTTAAAGTGGGAATAGGGTGTCCATTCTTCAGAAAATGAATCGCCACCGGCTTATCAGAAGCTCCAGTAGAATATGCCAATCGAATAGAAGACCAATGTTGGTTCATCCGTTCACGGAATGTCCTCACCGTCTTGCCAACATAAAATAATCCACATGGGCACGTGAGGAAATATACCAAATGGTCAAGTTGACACGTCAGATGCTTATGGAGGAAGATTTTCTTACCACTATGTGGTTGACTAAAGTATGTTCCAGTTAGCATTGATCTACATGTAGTGCATCCAAGGCACTTGAAACATCCTTTCTTATTTGATAGCCAGTTGTCCATAGGTCTATCACTCTGATGCATATTCGGACGAAGTAACAGATCCTTCAAATTTGGACCTTTTTTTATGCTCAGAAGTGGTGGTGCTCTCCCCAATTTCCTAAAAGCCTGATCAGTGGTCAACATAGGCCAATTTCTCTTGATCGATCTCTGTACCACCGAGAGGTTAGTGTCACACCTACTATTCAAAATAAGTCTTGATTCATTTTGTAAAGTTCTTTTAGGCAAAGCTTGCCCCTCAGCGAATCGTTTTCTTGCCTTTATAAGGCTATTTCTGATTGTCTGTTCCTTATAGTCACTCAAAGACGATGTAAATCTTATAGGACTTGAGAGACTATTAAGGCTCGAGATCATGGCGTTAAAAGACTCCTCATTACCTAACCAAATCAAAAAACGTCATCTATGAATCTCCTATAATAAAAAATTTGCTCTCCAAATAAACGTCGACTATGTCTATGGATTAAATTGATTTTTGCTGATACAACTCTGATGGAATGTTATGAAGTCTGGTGAGTGCTCTCCCATAATCCTACAATATATGTGGGGGTCCTAATGGATGGACTTCCTGAGATTTGGCACCCCAGCAGTTGCTGAAGCTTGAGGCCCGGGGGTGCGGTTTTCTCCGGTCGACTATAACTATATATATATATAATATATATATATATATATATATTTATTTATTTTTTTTATAGTACTTTTATATAAAGTTACATAGTATTTTGGGTGTAGCAGTCTTTTAAGACTTTTTCTTAAGTCACAAAATAGACTATTTCTGCTAAACCTTTATAACCAAAAAGGGTAAACTTGTCTGGAAACTTAAGAGCCAGATGATAATGTTAACAATAAAGATCAGTTAATAAAACACTATACATTTCATTTAGTGGAGGGGATGGGGGGTGTATGACTGACTGACTGAATTTCTAAACATTATTTATATTATTTAATATGTATACTGTGTCCTGATCATGTGCTGTTTCTTTTTCTCGTGAACTTTTCATTTAAGTCTTTGCATATTTATCTCTTCCAGTGGTGGCAGTGAGTCGGCATACAGCAGTATGATATGCCGACACTTCTGAGAGTTCTCAGCGTTGTTTACTCTTAACTCACCACTTGGCGATCAATTACAACTAAATGGGTCTCCATTGCTATAGCCATAGTAGAGGGGGTCACTTAGATGGGTCTCATTTTGGTCTCTGGAAGTATGGCCGCTGCTTATATAGCTCAGTCAGTGATAGAAACGCACAGTAAGGTGGAATTTAGTGGACCTGAAACTATCGGTCAAAACTTTTATTTAGCAACTTCCCCTCAACAGAGTGAACAAGCCTGAAGTTCTACTAATAATCCACAGGCTCATTGCTACTGATAGAGCCATGCTCCTCCTACTGGTTGATATTCTCATGGCCCAATGTTATAGCCCGCCATTTGCGGGAGCCGGTGAGATAGTCACTAGATTTAAAGTGGCAACTAGTTTTGCCTTTAAACCAATTGTCCCTTTTAAATCTAGTGACGATCTCGTTTGACTTGTACCGGCTCCTGCAAATCGCTGATTATGACAATTGGCCCCCAGTCTCTGTTCTGTGTGTCCCATGTGTGGTAATATATGCTTTTTAATACAATTTAGTCAAATACAAAGCCACAAATACTATTTGCATATTTTATTTTCTTAGATCGTGTTACAATGCGTCTAAAATTATGGCTAAAGTCAATTTAAACCTATAAAAATCTCCAAAGCTTTGGGGGCTAGGTGGCGCCTGGGCACTTCTAAATTCCCACTTTGGACCACTGATGAACACAATGGATTTTTGGATGCAAAAGTGTTAGCGTCAGCTGTGCATATTTTAGGAACGGATGATACCTCCTGAAACATGATAATATGGTAAATTAATGAGCGTTTCTAATACTGTAAACGCAGGAAGAGAGGATATCCCGTCCTGAGGATGTTACCAGCTGCACAGATCTGTCTCTGATATTTATTAGAAGCATAGAGCCCCCCCACTCACTTAATTTTGCAGCTAAAAGTCCCATGTACTGTGGAAGTATCTCTCAGAAGAAGTGACAGGTGCTTGTTAGGAATTTGGCATTTGAAACTATTTCTAGCCTTCCCGGGAATTACTCTTCCTTCCTCTCGCCCCGCTAACAACCGCTGTCAGGCTCCTTGCTGCCCATTCTGCCTGCAGTAATTAATTACCCTTGCAGGAGGGTCTATAATTGCTACTGAGTGGAGTTGTCTGTACGTCGTGTATTTTAGTCACTAGAGAGGGGGCTCTGATTGCCTGCTGTACAGTATTGGAGGGATGTAGTTTAACATTATTGTATGAGAAGTATCTGTTGGTACCTGGTCACCGGTCGTATTTGGCGTTGACGCATCCTCTCTGCGGGTAACGTTGTGACATGTACCACACGTGGCGCTTCTGTCCCATGTCAGGAACTCAGATGTATGATTTCATTCTGAAAAAAAAAAGATAGGCTCTTGCTGCGGATGGTTATAGAGATTATAGTAACATGATTGATTAGTACAATACATATGAAATAATTGTATACTGTATATATTTGTATTGCTATCTGCATCGTGTCATAAATACAAAGAGGCTTTTGCTTTCTATTTTTTAAAATTATTCATACTGTCCGCAACAAAAGATTAGTTACTACAAGTATATGCTAAAGAAAAAAAATAAATACTAATTGTATCTCTCTCAGAAGTAATTTACAGAGGCCACATAATATTATTTTAGATAAATAGTACAGCCATAGTATTATAAATTTGTATAAACTACAATACTTAACAGGTTTTATCTGGAGTTTCCAATTGGGCGTAGTTACTCTACTAGGCACCAGCATACAGTATTGGACAGTGTCCACCGACTTCTGTAAAAATTGTTCATTGTGGGGGTGGGGGGAGTTTCCTCTTATGGTGCGTACACACGATCAGATATTTCAGGACGATAAGAACGATATCAATCATATCGTAATCGTTCATATCGTCCTGTTTTTGGGCCCTTCCAACCCCCAAACGATGGTCGACGCGCGGGCCTTGGATGGTTGATATAGACCATCACCCGTGCATGCCTGGTTACTATAGGGACCTGTGATCGTCGATCATGGGTCGTTACAGTTTTTTGGGGTCGGTTCATGTGCGGAATGTTCGATATCAAACTTCCAGCACGTGCAGGACGATTAGACAACGATATCTGATCGTTGTCTGATCGCTCCGTGTGTACGGAGCTTTACAGTGATCAAACATGTTTAATTTGATCAACTAGTTGGAACAGCCGTGTTGTTTTTTTTTTTTTCTCAGCACGCTGGAATAAACTGATTACCATTCGCTTTACACACACACGATTATCGTCCCAACCAGCAAACTAGTTGGGCGGGTGACTACCACCATTGCTTCTCTTACTACAGTTCTTCTTTCATCATTGGTGGCATTAACATTCACCAAGCAGCCATGCCTTCCGCATGTGTGCCTATAATATTATGGATCGTGCCGTTTTATATTGCATAGCTCTCGGAGAACTTGTATACAGGGCAGAGTGGTAGTCCTTTTATGATACAATAGTAATGACATCATTGACCAGATTATATATGTCATAACGCCCCCGACTACCGTACATTTTACAGCACCCACAATAGTCGTCGTCCCGGAGAGTTTTGAGACAGGGCTGCAAGCAGGGCATTTTCCGCAGCCCACAAAAATTGGGTAAAACTTTTTTAAAACCTGTATTCATTTACAGTAGTGTCCATTCATTCTTACAATACACAGGTTTTTCAAATCGGCACAGTGATTCCATTAGTTATGATTCAGAGAATGGGGGAATGTTCCTAATGGGAAGAAATATCTGTTACTTGTGTAATAAGCCTATATGGCATTTTCTACTTCAGGGTCCATAGGGTATCCACAGGATACCTTGGGGTATAGGTGTGACGTCAGTCGCAGGGCACCAAAGAGTTAAGCTTTCAGCCTCCCAGGATGCACTAGGTCCCCCTCTTATACACCGCCCCCGGGCCAAGGCACCTCAGTTTAGTTTGGTGCCCGGCCGGCGTCGGGTGCACCTGTCGGAGTGGGGGCTAGAAGAGCCCCTGAAGCTTTCTTCAGTGCAGCTGTGGCTGCACATCTGGATGTACAGCATGGACAGTCAGTCCTGACGTCCATGCTGTCTTCCCTACACCCCCGCCGGTACCAGAACGCCGGTACCGATCCGGGGATGCTGGTGAGCATCTGGGGTCACAGCTAGCGGTGACCCCAGATGTTCCGGACCATGGCCGGATCCAAGGGGGACAAAGGTAAGCAGCGGGGTCCCGCGGTGGGTCCCCGCTGGTCACATGGTCCTGAGTCCCCAGGCAGGGGGCTCCCTGGGGACTGGCTGCAGCGTGGAGCCAGGTACTGAACCTGCGCTTTCCACTACCCCCTGGGACAGCGGACCGCAGCAGAGCGGTAGCGCTGCGGCGTCCCAGGGGTTAAATGCATGCCAGGGGAGCGCGCCTTCCCTGTCTCACAGCCGGCGCCTCCCCCGCTGCACACAGCCCTCTCTGCACTGTGCTGACTGGTCCTGTGTCAGCGCTCCTCCCCCAGGCCAGCTTCTCTCTGCTCCTCGGCGGCCATCTTCTCTGCAACGCATGGTGAACGCTGCTGGAAGTCTGGAAGGAAGCATCGTGGTCTGGGTCCCCCCGCATACCTCTCCTCCGCTGTGGCTCAGGTCTGTGTATGCAGCGCTGTGTCCTACCAGGCCCTGTGTCTGTGTAGTTGAGTGATCAGCGCTGTTAGTGCAGGAATTGTTATTTCTCTGCATTGTATGTGACTGTGCTAGCGCTGCCTGTAACTTTTCTTCTCTAAACTGTCAGCTTTATTACTGTCCCTGTTCTTTCTGCTAAAGCCCGTGCGGTGCTGCAGGGTGGTCTCTCGCCTATTTAATACTTAATTGGTGAGAGAGGTCACATACGTGGTGCCATCATGTCTGAAAGTGATTTTCCCCTCCGGCTACAGTGTACCACGTGCAAAGTACCATTAGCGGAGGGGGAGGGTAGCGCGGAGGGCCTTTGCCGGCAGTGTTTGTCCATGGTGCGGCCTATTACGGTTACAGCACCGGTACAGGAGCCGCCCTGGGCTTGTTTCGCTCAGGCGTTAACAGCTTTAGTGGGCCAGTTAGCTCCGCAGCCCGCGTTTACTCCGATGGGTTTGTCCCAGCAGTCTGTGGTGTCGTCACCCATGCAGGGGTTCCCACGACAATTGGTGGTACCCCACAGTCTCCCTATTTCCCCGCTCCCGGGTTCTCAGGAGCCAGCGTGGGTTAACTCCCTGACGAGTTCTGTACAGCACTTGTCGGATGTGTTGCAAGGGGAGTCTGTGATGCGGCCTCATAAAAGGCCGGTGGCGTCTCTGTCCGCTCCTTATGAGGATGACGAAGGGACGTCTGATGATGGGGAGATTCTGGATCCTTACGATCAGGAACCTCTCCATACTAAGGACGCTGATGCTAAGTCCAAAGTATATATTCCTGGACTTATTCGGGCGGTCCGCACAGCCTTGGTGATTGAGGACGAAGTTCCCCCAGCGGCTAAATCTAAGCATGCCTTTTTCAAAGATGTGAAGGGCGATGCCACAGTCTTTCCTCTTTCGGGTCAGTTGGTGGACCATTTAGAGGAGGCGTGGAAACAACCTGGCAAAAGATACCAGCCGCAGAGACGCCTGGCGGTGGCTTATCCGTTCGCGGATAATTATTTTGCTAAGTGGGAATCCCCTCCACAGGTGGATTCTCACGTGACCCGTCTTGTCCATAGTGCCACATTGCCGATGCCATCCATGTCCTCCCTTAAGGATGCTACGGACCGCAAGGTAGAAATCTGCCTGAAGTCCGCTTATTCCCTTGCAGGGGGGCCAGCACGGCCGGCTATAGCCATTTGCTGGGTTGCCAGAGCGATGGAGCGCTGGGCGGATTCATTAGAGGCTTCTTTTGAATCCGACTGTCCGGCCGAACAGGCGGAGTTGATTGGCAATCTCCGTGATTCGGCCACCTACATCAACGAGGCGGCTCTAGACATTAGTACTCTGGTGTCTAGAATTTCTTCAGCAGCGGTAGCTGCTCGTCGCACCTTGTGGCTGCGATCCTGGAAGGCGGACGCACATTCCAAGAAAGGTCTGGAAGCGTTACCGTTTACCGGAGAAGTTCTCTTCGGTCCGGATAAGATTGTGGCCACGCTGGCGGCAGCCAAATCTGCTTGTCTCCCGTCGGCCGCTGCTCCTTCTGGTTCTGGACCATCGTCCTTTCGGTCATCTAGGGCCCAGGGCAGGCCCAAACCACAGTCGTTTCCTCGACAGGCTGGCCCTAAGAAATCGGTCAAGCCCCGGAAACAGGCATGGAGTACCAGACGTCCGGCCCCCAAGCCAGATGACAAGCCTGCGGCCTGACGGTCCGGGTCTCCCCTTGGGGGATCCCAGGGTGGGAGGCCGCCTGCTGCAGTTCTCCCGGTGTTGGTCGTTCACTACGACAGACACTTGGGTTCTGGAGGTGGTCTCCCACGGGTACGCCCTCTCCTTCCGGCACAGACCCCCGGCTCGATTCTTCACCACGGGTCTACCATCAGACCGGAACAAGGCTACGGAGCTGCGGAAGGTATTGCACACTATGCTCCAGGCTGGAGTTATAGTGCCTGTTCCATTCTCCCAGAGGGGCCAGGGTTTCTATTCAAATCTATTTTTGGTACAGAAACCCAATGGGTCATATCGTCCGATTCTCAACCTCAAAGCACTCAACAAGTCTTTGCAGGTCCCGAAGTTTCGGATGGAGACCCTACGGTCCATCATTCTGGCGCTGGAACCTGGGGACTACATGGTGTCATTGGACATACAGGACGCTTACCTGCAGGTCCCTATTCTTTTGCGCCATCAACAGTTCCTCAGGTTTGCAATCCGCAGCGACCACTTCCAGTTTCGGGCGTTACCTTTTGGCCTGGCGACAGCACCACGTGTTTTCACCAAGGTGATGGCGGTCATGGCGGCTTCTCTGCGGCTGCAAGGAGTCCGCATGTTGCCGTACTTGGACGACCTGTTATTGGTGGCAGGATCTCCAGAGCTCCTGTTACACCACTTGGACCTGACCATTGCACTGCTGCAACGGCACGGCTGGCTAATCAACTGGCAGAAATCCACTCTAATCCCGTCTCGGAGGATTCTGCATCTTGGAGCCTTATTGGACTCGGGACAGCAAAGGATCTTCGTGACGGAGGACAAGATCTCTGCTTTACAGTCAAGGGTGCGCAGTTGTCTGCACAGCCGCCGGGTGTCCTTACACTCGGCGATGAGGTTACTGGGCTCCATGGTGTCGGTGTTCGACATGGTGGAATACGCCCAGTTTCACTCCAGACCTCTGCAGCACCTGATCCTGTCCAAGTGGAACGGGCTGCCTCAGTCTCTGAAGTTCCAGACGATTGTGCTCACCCCGGAGGTTCGCCTGTCCCTTGCGTGGTGGTTAAAGACGACCCACCTCAACAAGGGACGTCCGTTCTGGGTTCCAAATTGGGTCCTGTTGACAACGGACGCCAGTCTTCGGGGCTGGGGAGCAGTTTCGGGTCCACACTTGTTCCAGGGCAGGTGGACGCCGACAGAAGCGGAGCTTCCAATAAATATCTTGGAACTCCGTGCGGTCTTCAATGCTCTCCTGCAGGCACAGCGGTTTCTCCAGGGTCACCCGGTGCAGGTCCAGTCGGACAATGCTACCACCGTGGCCTACATAAACAGGCAAGGAGGAACTCGCAGTCGGGCAGCTCTCGTAGAGGTCTCTCGGATCCTGGTTTGGGCGGAGCGCAATCTTCCGGCCATATCAGCGGTCTTCATCCCGGGAGTGCTAAATTGGGAGGCGGACTTTCTAAGTCGCCAGGACGTTCATCCAGGGGAATGGTCCCTGCACCCGGACGTTTTTCAACTACTGGTGGACAGGTGGGGTCTTCCAGAAATCGACCTCATGGCGTCCCGGCACAACAACAAGTTGCCGGTGTACGGGTCTCGCACAAGAGACGAAGGGGCGTCTCTGGTGGATGCTCTGTCCGTCCGGTGGACGTTCCGGTTCGCATACCTGTTCCCTCCGGTCTCCCTTCTTCCACGGGTAATCCGGAAATTCAAACTGGAAGGAGGGACGCTCCTGTTGATAGCTCCCGCGTGGCCCAGACGGCACTGGTTCTCAGACCTTCAGGGTCTGTCCGTGGACAGTCCTCTGCGGTTGCCGCTACGACCGGACCTTCTGTCTCAGGGTCCTTGTCTTCACCCGGACCTGACTTGGCTGTCTTTGACGGCGTGGCTGTTGAGACGGCCATGCTGAGATCCCGGGGGTTTTCCAGCTCTGTGGTGCGTACCATGTTACGAGCTCGGAAACCGTCTTCCGCGAGGATATACCATCGCGTGTGGCATACGTTCTTCCAGTGGTGTCGACCGAGAGGTTATGCACCGCGGGAGTTTCGTCTGTCTCGGATTCTCGCCTTCCTGCAAGCGGGACTAGATCATGGGCTTCGCCTTGCTTCTTTGAAGGTACAGGTTTCGGCCCAATCCCGGATGTGCGCACCTTTATGCAAGGTGTTCTCCGTATTCAGCCGCCCTTTGTTCCACCTGTGGCGCCTTGGGATTTGGCTGTGGTCCTGAGGGCTCTCCAAGGACCGCCGTTTGAACCACTGGGCTCAGTGGATATTAAATGGCTAACAGCTAAGACTGTTTTCCTTCTGGCCTTTGCTTCGGCCAGACGTGTTTCTGAGTTAGGGGCTCTTTCTTGTAGACCCCCTTTCTTGGTTTTTCATGGGAACAGGGCAGTGCTCCGCACTCGGCCCGAGTTTCTTCCCAAAGTTGTTTCCCAGTTTCATGTTAACGAGGAAATAGTTGTTCCGGCCTTTAGCTCACCGGGTCTTTCCGTGGGTGAGGCCTCTTTGGATGTTGTGCGGGCCTTAAGGACTTATGTTGACCGCACTTCTTCGTTTAGGAAGTCGGACGCTTTGTTTGTCCTCTATGGCTTCCGTAAAAAGGGTTGGCCTGCTTCAAAGCAAACTTTGGCAGCCTGGATCCGTATGGCTATTTCTGAAGCTTATCTTCATGAAGGCCTACCGGTCCCTCCTTCTCTGAAGGCTCATTCCACTAGGTCTGTGGGTCCTTCGTGGGCAGCTCGACGTGGTGCCTCGGCAGTTCAGATCTGCAAGGCTGCTACGTGGTCTTCTGTCCATACCTTCGTGAGGTATTACAGGTTTGACACCTTCGCCTCTCAGGATGCTCCTTTCTGCACAGGAGCGTCCCCACCCTTAAAGGATACTGCTTTGGGACATCCCCAAGGTATCCTGTGGATACCCTATGGACCCTGAAGTAGAAAATATGAGATATGGTAAGAACTTACCCTTATCTCTATTTCTACGAAGTCCATAGGGTTCCACAGGACTCCCGCCCTGTCGCACCTGTGCTGCAGATGGGCTTTGCTCTGGTCACCGGTTTTCCGTCTCCCTCTGGTGAGAATGTGATTCTTGTATGTGTCCAGATCTTTGTTCTCTCTCTTCCTTCTCCTCCTCCGGCCTATGGCTTGGTAACTAACTGAGGTGCCTTGGCCCGGGGGCGGGGTATAGGAGGGGGACCTAGTGCATCCTGGGAGGCTGAAAGCTTAACTCTTTGGTGCCCTGCGACTGACGTCACACCTATACCCCAAGGTATCCTGTGGAACCCTATGGACTTCGTAGAAATAGAGATAACAAGGGTAAGTTCTTACCATATCTCATATTATCACATTGTCCCTAACCAAAATGAAGCTCGCAGTGCCTGCAATAGTGGTTGGTAAGATTATGGATTAAAGACCAGGGGTAGATTTGCTAAGCAAGCCACGCTTCTTGGGGTGTTTAACCCCCGAAACTTGACATGGCAATGATGATAAAAGGCATTTTTTGCTTTTTTAATAGCATTGCTGGCTTACATTTCGGGGTTAAGCGCACAGAGAATTCACGCCTCTGCTTAGTAAATGTAGCCCGGAGTCTCCTTGCCGTTAATCCTATGTTAGAGCACAGCATTCTGCCTGATAGTCTTCCATCACAAGAACAGAAGCAGCAGACGGTGACCACGTGGCCTTACACCTTATAGCAGGGGTTTTCAAACTTGGCCCTCCAGATGCTGTGGAACTACACATCCCAGCATGCACTGCACATAGTTTTAGCATGCTGTTATATCAAAAAGGTGGCAGTGCATGCTGGGATGTGTAGTTCCACAGCAGCTGGAGGGCCAAGTTTGAAGACCCCTGCCTAACAGAGTCCAGGAAGCTCCCAGCTCCCCATCCTCCGCTCAGTCTTTTCCTAAAGACCTACTTGGCCACATTAATACTTCGCTGTCCTGTTATGGGTAAGGCTAGAGTAATCCGACAAGCACGTATCTCCTCAAGTCACTGACTAAAATGCAATGTGGCTCAACTTCAAGAACCTTTGATCATGAACACACATGTTTAGTAGATTTAAGCTGGGTACACACTAGACAATTTTTTTAAAAACTATTTGTCGTTTTCTGACGGATCGGAACGACAAATCCTTCAAGTCGTCCAGCGTATAAGCGCTATGCACGCTCCCGCGGCGTCTGCTGCGTGCTCATATCTTATGTACATGCTGCTCAATCTGAGGATGTGACTGATGACCCCATGTGTGTCAATTCCGCGGGGGAATGACCTATCGTGTAAGGACCGCACAATATGTCGCTTGTCACATCTGCTGTCAGCTGGGTGCACAGGTCGTCTATTGTGTTCCCAGCTTAAGACTTACGGTTCCTCAGGTTGTAGAGGAGCTGCCTCTATGTAGTAGGAAGCAGCCACTGGAAAAGTCTAGCTCTATAATTGTGCGATTACCCTGTTTTGTTTGGTAGGCCAATGCTTACAGGGAAATCCAGGCCTTAAATTGCTACTCCAATTTTAGATAATTAGGACATTTATCGTCTTGACCATATCCTCCTGCGATGCTTTCTTAAAAAAAAAAAAAAAAAAAAGCATTTTCCTTTTTGGCTTTTCATGTATAAAATCGTATCATTTAGGCAGATTTGGCCTTGGATACGTCTTGGCTCTGCTCTGCATTGGAGACAGCATAAAAATACATGTCTAATTGTTTGTATCCAAAAAGATTGTGAGACAACGTTGTACATTTCCCTGATCGTATGGGTGACGTTTGTGTGTTTTTTGTTTTCTTTTGTCCTCAGCTGCGATCAACTTGGCCAAACTGAAGCTCTTCAGACACTTCTACGTGATGGTGAGTTGGCGCGCGAGTGAGGAGGTGAAGGGCACAGCCTAAGAGGAGGACTCGCCTTCCCCTGAGCTCCTCAGCACTGCACGTTCCATCTAGTATAGCAGCATAAAATGTCCTTGCTGTGTGGTAAAATGGCTTCATATTCTAGTGTTATTCAGTCCTACAGGCTAGTCCAGTACACAGGGCACTCTGGGACAGAGAATACCTGTAATATGGACTCGATATTTTTATTTCTTACTTCACATTCCAACTGTGCTTGATCTTGTGGTTCTTATCCTGGTCCTACTTGAGCAGGATCCCCCAGCAGTACAGAGTGTATCAGGAGAGGACAGGACTGCTTGTGACAGGGCAGTGAAACTCCATGCAGAAACCCCTCCGCTCTGTAGTGCAGCAGACTCTCACATTGTGCCAGAGTCTACTGCACCTGCGCAGGTCTCCGGTAACATGGCGCCCTTTGCCTGTGATTTGCTCTGCTTCTGTAGTGCCAGTGCGGGACTCCAGAGAGGTGAGTATTAAATATGGGTGCAGGGTGCACAGTGCCGGCCCCCGTGTGCACCACACACTATGCACCCATTATAGATACGACAATGGACGTGAGCAAGGGGATGGAGGAGTTGCAGGAAGCCACAGACCTGAGCGTCACATAGCGGAAGAATAGGTCTCCCCCCGACAGGACAGTTATGTGAGGGTCTGATCCAACTGATTCTGGAAGATTGTGGTGACCAGCACATCTGTATATGAAACCAAGTTTGTATATTAGACTTTTATTTTAGTCCAGTCCTTTACCCTATACATTATTTACATTAGAGATTATTTTTGGTATGTTTTTATTTTTTTTGTCTCATGCAATATATTTATGTATAAAATTAAAAGGTCATATTGTGGAGCTATAATAAATTTTTTTACCTATAGCCATTAATGCTAGAGCGCCACCTAGTGCCTAAATGATCACGAAACAAGGTGATGGCGGCAAGCTTACATGACGTAACTAAACTGCTGTACGGAAGCATCTCTCATTTTTGAGATTGCATTGGACATACTGCGCTAACAGAGCCACATATACTGTATGTCAGTTTCAAAACCAATCATTTTAAATGATTGCGGCTTTCTACCTTATGCTGTAGCAGTTGGTACGACGTGCAGGCCTATCCCCTAGTCAGCCGTCTTTGTCCTGCCGAGCCTTGAACCCATTCTCCTCTTAATTTTGGTGTTGACACCATACAGATTCTTTAATTGTAGGAACTCTTGAGGCTTTCCCGGCCCAGCCGCTAAATGAGAATGGAAGACTAGATGGATAGTTGGCTCCTGCAGTAATTGCATTATAGTAATCTATCTTCGAAATGGCTGTGGGTGCTTGAGATGCAGACATAATAACCTGCACCACACAGAGCAATCTATTAAGTGGGTATCATAAATTCCTCTCAGCGAGATTAATCCCAGATCAGCAGCCTGACATGTGCTTTGCAGAGACGAGCTGCTGCCAGGCGGCCGCCCGGGGAGGGAACAGTGGCTCCACCTGTAGGTGGTAGGGTAATATCTCACCTGTCCCCACTTCTTTGTGCCACAGATCATCTGTTTCATTTACTTTACCCGGATCATTTCAATCCTCGTCAAAGTTGCGGTCCCATTCAAATGGAAATGGATGTACCAGGTGAGTGAGCTCCACGCTGCATGCCACGCCATTTTGTGTAAGGGGATGTATTTAGTCGTTTGAAAGCATGTAACCCATTTTCATGCACCGATACCGGGCTATGAATATAAAGCAGAGTACAGACATCAGACCTTGGGCTTATGTAAAAGAATGCAAGCTGCTGCAAATTTTATTTTTAAAGCGGCAATCATTTTAAAGGCAAAGCCAGCTTGGTTTTGTCTTTAAAATGATTGCTGCTTTAAAAATATTGGGAAGACTCGCAGGAGTTCCCCGCAGCGGCACCAGATCGCACCCTATTACATAAGCCCCTGTATGTTCTATGGGTTTTATTTTGTCAAAGGGGGACCAATAATCTTAATAAAAAGATGTTCAGTCCTAATATACAAGTTACCCTGTATTAAAAGGCTACTGATTAGAAAATCACAGACATATACGTACCCAGAACATTCGGTGTACAGCTAAGTGCAAGCCATGGTTCACGGTTATCGTCCACTGTCAGATTTACCAATAAAAAGCCGTACTGTAGTGCACATTAATGGCGTTACGAGCAGGAAGTCTGGTGTGCATCGCAAAACTCCTCCCCCGTGAATCACAACTTTCCCAGATCTTTTTGCACTGAAACTTCATGAAACTTTTTCATGTATAGTTGTGAATATTAAAAGTTGCTGTACTTTCTAAGGCAACTTGTGTTGTAAGTGTGGGAGACCTTTTCTAATTATTAACATATACTTTCAATTTTGCTTGCAGCTCCTGGATGAACTAGCCACCTTTGTCTTCTTCGTGCTAACTGGGTACAAGTTCCGACCAGCATCGGACAACCCGTATCTTCAGCTCCCTCATGATGACGACATGGATGACCTGGAAATGGAGGCAGTGTAAGTAGGTTTTAATCAAAGTTCAGATGCAGACTACTGTCCTACCTCCCAACTGTCCCGATTTGCAGACCTCAGAGGGGGTGGGGCTTATATAAAAAGTGGGAGGTATTGAACAGAATTGTAACGTGTTGGGGGGCATGGTTTGGGTAGATAGAGGCGGGGCTTATTTTGCCTAGATTTGACATGTTTAAATGTTGATAGGTATGACTATTGTTAAAGCTACTCATATCACTAAGCTTTCAAGTGGGTCAGCACAAACAAGTGTAGCTAAAAAAAAAATCTGGTACTGATAAATACATCACATGCAAAATCGGGAATTAAATAAGCCCTGTCCTTGAACTGGTCGGATGCGCTCCCTACTGAGGATGGGGGAGGGGATTGCATTTCTATCGCGTTCTTCAATTCAGGACTGTGCTGATAAAATGGGGGCTGTGGGGAGATCTGCAATTCCACTGCTCTGGCCCGTTTCCCCAGCCTATTTTCTGCCTACACCCAGTGAAGGCAGCCATTGTGTAACCATTTTTAATGGTGAAGCCTGTTAATGTCCATGAAACTCGTAGCCTTCCCTGAGGCTCGAGTCCGCTTGTAACGAACGGTTGTCACTACTTTCTATTGACGTAACAGACGTGACTTGAATTTTTTTATTCAAAACCCAAAAAAAATAGCTGCGCCTACGGTGCAAGTTTTAAGGATAAGCATGCTTGTGCACAGGTGACTTCATTAGTACCTCAGACTTTTGATTTAACCATCTGTGCTGAACCATGAATATCCTTAAACCTGGACCGGTATGGTGCCTTGAGGACCAAGATTGGGAGCCTCTGGACTAGTACCATGAACAATCTACTATGACGCCATAATAATGGCATCGGTGAGGGGGGGGCAGTAAATTGTATGACATCATTGTTTACAAAGCCCATATTTTCGCTTACTCACTGGTTTCTCATCTGTGATGCAGCTGAATAAATTGACAATGTGTTTCTCATAGCTTGTAAGGCATTCACAGAAATAAATACATTCGGTTTGTGTATTTAAAAAAAATATACATTTAGTCAATACCTCATTCAGCAAAATGGCCACTTCCACCTCTAGCTGGGAAACCTGTAAATGACGTCTTGAGGGTCCTTACCTTCTTTTTAAGGACACAAGCTTTTAGACTCTCCCCAGTGTGTGTATGTGTCTGTTTTGTGTCCAACTGGTCAGATGTCCTAGTTTAGTCAGCCCAGTCATGTTTTTCCCCAACATCAAAGCATGATGTGTGCCTGGCGTTCTGTGAGATGGGCTGTTTGTATATATACCGTGGCTACCACCCAATTCTCCTCCCAGCAATGTTCTTCATATTTTCCCCTCAATGCACTGAATGTGCCTCACCACCTGCAGACGTTTCCTGTGCACACGCTGAGCCAGACATTTGTGTGTATGTATGTGTATATAAATGTGTGTGTGTGTGTGTGTATGTATATATATATATATATATATATATATATATATATATATATATAGAAGCATGTAGACAGGCACTCATTGAATGAACAACATGCCGTGGTGCCAGCTATAGTATTATATAAGCCATGTCTCCTGCTCTGAGTAGCAGGAATAAGCGGCACTCATCCGGACTTAGCAATGAAGTAAAGATGTTTTATTCCAGCGTGAACCAACGTTTCAAGGCCTAAACGGCCTTTTTCTCAAGGTGTGCATAACAAAACAAAACAACAGTGCTTACCTTTATACAAGAAGATCACAAGTGAAAAAACGTCTGTCCAACAGCGCGCCTCCGTGCGGCGGGAGTCGCCCCCTGATGACGTCATCAGACGGTGTCATGTTGTGGAGAGAGAGAGAGCTGTCTCCATGGAAACAGATCACAACAGTGTGTGAAAAATTGGCGGAGCCTAGCACACACGGAGAGCAGTGCTGTGGGAGACGTGAATAAGCAAAAACAACCAAATGACATGTAGGAAAAAGAATTAACATATCGCAGATTAAAGAAGTGCAGTGTAGCTGCACATGATAATAGCATGAAAAATAATAACATGAAAAATAATAAATGATACATGGATAAGCCAAGAACACAAATATATACATACAAACATTCACATACTAGCAAAAATACATAATCAGTGAAAACTCATGAGTACTAATCATTATCCTCTCAATATCAAAAATGCATGTAATACTGAGATTTAAAAAAAATGTCTAGGGATAAATACAAGCAATAAGGATAAATCTGTGAAACGAATTAAACCATTTATATGCACCAATTAAATACATGGATTAAATACATGATGCCCAGGAGATCTTCTCGTTAAGACCGCGTGGATGAACCGTATCCAACGAAATAATCCATTTGGTTTCCAAACGTGCCAAAATTTTGGCACGATCTCCCCCTAGCTTTAATGGAGCCACATGATCGATAATCTTGTATCGTAAGCTTGTTAGAGGATGGCCAGCAGATTTAAAATGGTTGCCCGCCATTTTAAATCTGCTGAGTGCCGCTTATTCCTGCTACTCAGAGCAGGAGACATGGCTTATATATATATATATATTCATACAAACTCGGCACTCACATGCTTTTCAAACTGCAACTCCTTTGAACATAGGGAATGTTGGTTCCAAAATATTGCAATAATTTCTTAAGCTGGCCACCGCTTCACGGTCATTCCCATCTAGCCAGTCCCTACACTGATTCTCACATAAATGAACTTGATCTTCCATCTTGGGCTCAAGCTTGCATACATTTTAAACATGAAACTGGGTCTTGCCTTAAAGAGACAGGACCGCACCCAGGGCTATCAGTTAATAAGCACCTGGAAAAAGAAAAAAGTTTCTTACATTTGAAAAACAGGGTGCCCTAGCAAGGGTGATCACAGAATTTAGATGGTCGAGTGCTGTGGATTGAGCCTGTCGTGTTTGTATGTGTATGTATGTGTGTGTATGTATATTTATATATATATATATATATATATATATATCATATACTGCAGTCTCTGTGCGTACATTCTATTATCCATCGGTTTTATTGCACTTTATCACTTCCCAGAGCTTAGTACATCTGCCCCATTGTGCGGTAAAGTAAACGTGGAATTACATGTGTGTTGGTTTCACTGAATTTTGTGTCTCCTTTTACACTGCCGTCTGTTATGAAAATTGGGACAATTTATGTTCCCATATCTATTTTATATGGAAGTATGATCCCTGTCCCCATTTCCAGCCATTTTCCCAAATAAGTTTTATACTTGTAGCCTACACCTTTGGGTGGCAGTACAGATGGGTTCTCATAAACCTATGGTATCCTTTGGCGCCAAATTGCGAAAGTTAGCGCTTCCTGGACTTTCGTACTTGTCTGTGTTAGCTCCGTACCTGCATCCAAAGTAGCTTGGTGTCCTGGGCCCTTAGGGTTAGTATTTTTTTGTTGCATTGCAGTTGGTAATAAACCTTAGATTTAGCACAGCAACGTGTCTGGTGCAAGGCATGGCTCGGCTCATTCCTAGCGGTCTTCAGTCTTTTACCTTTTTACCTAGGCCTGAGTCACACACAGCAGCGCATGCAATACCAGCGTCATTATCCAGGGTACATGTACATTGTACTTTTGTCACATTAGTGACACAAATTTGCTACGAAACTTTCGCGGGTCGCAGTTGCATTGCCCATGGTGCACCTAAAGGGGCTGTGTGCCGCAATTTGATGTTAGATGCGAGGACATGTCTGTACCATGTATTTCTGAGAGCTTGGTATCTGTGATGTCTCTGGTTCCTATTGAATTTATAGGCCCTACAGTACTCACCTGACTATTCATTTAGCCCACAGTGGCTGCCTGCGGTTGTGCAGGTTTTAAAGATTAAATGGACACATTTTGAATTACCAGCGTTACACGTAATGACTGGCATTACCTTACAGGATTATACAACTTTTTTATAACCATTTTAACTTATTTTGGCTCCAGTTTGAAGACGTCTCCTCCCCTGGTACCCTCTCTCCAGGGCCACAGCCTAGAGATTTCATTACATTAGATCTGTGCACCCATGTGGTGACATTTGGCAGTCCCAGTATGATTTAGGATAGTTACAGGTATTTAATTGGTAATTAGAAATGAGGTACACTTACCATTTATTGGGCAATAGATAAAAGCTCTCTCTTATATATAAACAATAATATTATGCCCTAAAGCCTTCCATCTGGACTAATGACACTACTTTATCCCTATTTCAGAGTGACAACCACAGGAGCCACAGAGGGTGTAAAGAAAATGAAAAAAGTGATCAATGGGTCTTCGGAATGGCAGAACTCCGCGTGAATGGACAAACTGACCAATTGGCTTTTTAATTTATTACCTCTTCCTATATTACATGTAAAACAAGCGGGTCAGAGTTACACTCCACCTACTTCCTTATCACATGCAGCATCTCTCCCCCCCATCCCCCCCCCCCCCACAGAGACATGAAATAAGCCAGCCAGCACCGGTCAATGGTGTATGTCCAGGGACAGTCCACAAGGTGCTGTAATCTCCAGTTCCTCAGATCCATCTTGCAAGGTAACATCAACTTCTGCTGGACACCCGTGTTCCCGTGGTCATTTGAAGATGAACAAAAAAAAAAACAACTTTTAAATATCTTTAAAATTCCTTGTTTTTGAAACAGGGACTAAAATAATCCAGGAATTATGTTGTTGGTATATAATATCTCAATCAGGTTTGTACCATTTTTTTTATTTTTATTTTTTCAAATAATCCATAGGCCAGCAAGTGTGTGGCGTAAATTATTTAACCTGAGTATATGGTGACTGTGCAGTCGTAGCCATGTAGCAAGCCACTGAAAAAAAAATGCCACTTAAATTTGCGGAACCCTCCTCCCTATATATATATTTTTTTTTTTTCTTTTTTTTGTGATATTTTTTATTTTCTTTTTTTCCTTTCGATAACAACTAGAAGTCCACTGTAAATCTATACCTAACCAGCTTCAAACATATGGGGGAGAAGAAACAAAAATATAAAGTGTAAATATTTTTTATTTTGTAGGAAAAGTTACAATGGGGTTTATAGAACGTGCTAAGGGAAACTATATCTATTGAAAATGAATTCTAAAAGCTTGATGTATAGTGCTTATAAGTACCATACTTAGTCTTTAAGCACTCTGTTGTCGGTGGCACATTAAATGGTTCTTACCATTTGCGTGCATGACCTACTAACAGCCTACGCTCCAATTAAGTGACTGCCTAAGTGAAATGTAACAGAACAGGATCCCAGTGTTACAGGTTTGCTGTAGTTTAGGAGCCAAATATATTTGGTTAGATACCGGTCTGTGCCCATCTTATATCCTTTATTGGGGGGAGGGGGCATGAGAGCGAATATGGTGCGCCCCATTCCCTTGCTCCTACGCTGGCTGCCTGCGGTCTGTATCCCAGAGTGTGTTGTGACTCCCAGGCTGTGGAGTTACTGTGTGTGTTTGTTGCTATTCAATTTCATGTTAATCATGATAAGAGTTGGGTAATCAGGATTTGTTATTTGTTTTTGGTGTGGTGACGGCTATACAATCTCCTGTGTCAGTGCTCAGGAAGGCACATTAATATTCATGAGTCCGTATCAAGGCTTCAGGCACAGGAAGTGATGTAAATGTTTGACCCCCTGCGTTGCCAATCTAAAGCAGCCAGTCACTTAAATGGTTACTTAACTTGCAAGAGTTGTAGTCAGAAGTTTGTTCTCAGAGGTCACAGTTATGGTCAGTGACTACTCACACACACTCATCCAAGATAGTAAAGTCCTATCTCAGCTGCTGCAGAACCCACTGAGTAGAAAGACCGTCATTTATCCAGACACGACAGGTAGAAGCAAGATGGCACCTGGGGGCTCTCCTGCCCAGCAGCGGTCACTGGACCAAATCATTGAAGTGTCAGTAGACGCACGGCTGGTGGAGGGAGAATGCAGAAATCACCAGTGGCCTGTACGGCTTGTTTTATTTTTATTTTTTTTTTCTTTGCAAACACAGTTTTGTGGTCGACCTCCAACGTGGCCTGTGACATTTGTCAGTGCTGAAAGGCTTTAAAGTAGCCGGTCTATAAGGTACTGCTAAAGTATGAATAGGTTTTAATGGACACAATTGTTTCTTTTGTGAATAAAAAAAAAAAATGTTGCTTTATTATCCAATGTTCCCTGTAGTAAATCTAGTTCTACATCGGACTAACTTTCAGCCATTGCAGACATGATGGAAGAAGACTGGTTGGAAGAGGGGCTATTGTGCCTTTTTGGTTTTGTTTTTGTTCTGGTTGAGTAGACAAAGAAAACCTAAAGTTTTATGCTGTTTGAAACCATTAAAATACAGTTACAGTAATTATGCAGTCATGAGTAAATGGGACTGTCCTGTAAATTGGGACTACTGGGAGGTGGTATATTGCATGTGACCTTATATTATCACAAGGAAATTGTAACTATGCAGCTTTTAATATTCCTTCTATGTGTCTGTTACGGAGCAGGTACGTTATGCATGTCAGTCTATGAGGATTTGTATTTAATGGTACATTTCTATATTCAGGTGGGATGTGATAAAGTTCGGGGGCCGTCAACCTAGGCAATGATTAAAGTGTGATTCTTAATATCCTGTCCTTTGAGAGAAAGAGGAAAAAAAATCTATATATAATCCATGTCACTCATTTGAAATAATCAATCCTGTACACTCAGTAACTCCAGTGGGTCCCCTATTACAATACATGCAACAGGTGATACTTGGGTTTAAAATAAACAGCGCAGTTGGCAGGTACTTGGCACGGTGCAGGCGCACGGCAGAGGCTAGTATTGCAGCGATGAGAGCTCCCTTTGTGGAACAAGATTACGAAGTTAAGAGAGTGGGAAAAAAAAGTTCTCTTTTACTGGGCTCACATGGTGTATTGGGGGAACCCATGGCCGTTCCCATTTTCCTCTGTGTAAAAGGGTATTTTGCACAAGTAAGGACTAGTGGTGTTCAGCATCACATCCTGTACGTTAGTGGAACCTAGCATGTGCCTTCAATGAAGAGGCTAATTTGTTTAGGCGCACGCCATTCAACTTCATAAAATGCTTCACATACATAAAAGTAGCACATGGGGTAATATGGATGGAGAGGGTGGTGTTTTGTAGTGGGCAAACCTTGTGTTTTCTCTTCATAAAAGAAACTGAGAGCTGGTGCAAAATCCAGTCTTGAGGCCCCATCCTCAACTTTAATGGCACAGTATTAGCACCCCCAAGGGCATGTAGTTATGAGAATCCCGACACTACAATCCCAGCAGGGGGCTGAACATAGGCATCGGTATTTTGACGCCTATGTTAATCCCGACAGGACGCCGGACCGATCGTCCAGCGCCGGAGGTAAGTAGCGATGTAGCTGGGGATTGGGTGGTTAGGTTTAGGGACCACCCCGGGGGGACTTAGGGTTAGGTTTAGGCACTAGGGGGGAGGAGATTAGGGTGTGGGGAGGGGGGCTTAGGTTTAGGCACTAACGGGGGGAAGTTAGGATTAGGCACAAGGAGGGTTGGGGGGGAGGGGAGGGTTAGATTACTTACCTCTGCTGTCGAGATTTCCTCCGCGTCGGGCTAGCGCTGTCGGGATTTGAACCGGCGGCTACACAGCTGCTGGCATTTCAATCCCATTCCCCTCCAGGTTGTACTTCTCAGCAAATTGCATTTCTGGTTGCATGTAATATAAGTTTCCTCACAGTTCTAGTTAATTTGAACACAAATGAGAGTTGACCATTTCTGATACCACTTTCAGACAGAAAATGACACAAAAAAAAACAGCTTTTACCAGCCATTTTCCGTGCCAGGTTTTTTTTTTTGCCATTTTCTGTCTCCTATCCCTTTCACACAGGAAAATTAAAATCCTGGGTAATTCACTTTTACCTGGTAATTTGCTAAACAACCTGGGTTTTTTCCCTGTGTGACAGGGTCAACCCGGGACTTAATTCCCAGGTCTACAACCCTGCAAAAAAAAAAACAGGATCGGAGACCTGGGAATTTAGTCCCGGGATGACCCTTTCACACAGGGAAAAAACCCAGGACGTTCAGCAAATTACTAGGTAAAAGTGAATTACCATGGATTTTCATTTTCAGAGTGAAAGGGGTATTATTGGTAATATTGTGCAGATCACATTCCCTTCAAAGTAATTCCTCTTGCCTGAACAAAGTGGAGGTGGGCATTTTGTGTGCTAAACCAATATTCTCACTATAGCATGACCGCATGGCTACCCAGTGAATTTAAATGTCTGCATTCTTATTAATATTCATTTAAACCACACACCTACTTTCCAGTGTACACAACAGTTTAATAGCAGATGTCCAGAAAACACATGTGGTTTCTGAGCTTGTCCTGGCTTTTAAGAACGACTGAGTCTTTGGTACCTGTCGAGGATCATTTTGGGCAGAGAAATGTGCTGCAAGATCTCTATAGAGCACAGGTTCTCAAACTCAGTCCTCAGGACCCCCCCCCCCCCCCCCCTGCCCCCCCAAACAGTGCATGTTTTCCATGTCTCCACACTGAATCAAGTGAATAATTAGCTCCACCTGTGGACCTTTTAAAATGTGTCATTGAGTAATGATTACACCTGTGCATCTGCTGGGTGACTTGCAAAATGTGAACTGTGTGGGGTCCTGAGGACCGAGTTTGAGAACCACTGCTATAGAGGATCACAAAATGTGCATAGTATTTGGGGGAAAAAAACAGTGCTGCTCCGGATGGAGTAGGGACACAGCCTTCATAGAAACTAACCATCGCCCACAATCTGGATGTATTTCAAGCCTGTGCTCCTTGAATATGTGCAAGTCTTAAAGGGACAGCAGTTATGCCTTTTTTTTTTTTTTTAGATATAATAATAAACTTTCACCAGTTCATTCTTCATGCATCTCTGATTACTATAGAGGGGATTTCAGCTAGTCTGGGCTAACTACATGCTTGGTTAATATTTGCAAAGTAGTCAGTCCTTACAGTGTTCTCAGAAAAAATGTCCCTACACAGGCAGGTTAAGTGGACTCTTTTACTGGGGCACTCTTGAATAGTAGTTTGAAATGATATGATGAATAATTGATAAAATAACAATTTTAATTCACTCGTTAAAATATTGGTGCTAACAGCACTGGAAATACTGAATACCAAGACAAGACAAAAAGACGAACATAAACATATAACATATAATATAATAAATCCTGCCTGAAGTATCCAATCAATATTCTTATCGCAGGGAAAAAAGATTAGGGCGAAAATATAGCCTATCTCTTTGAAGAGATGGTGAAGGCTGGCAGCCGCAGACAAGGTAAGTGTGGAAAAACAATAAACACAAAGCAGGTAACCCTTACCAATGGTGACCACACATATCCTTGTTGTTTAACAATAAGCTTAGGTAGAAATGTAATCACATAATAAATCCACTTCTTTCTAAATGATGGATAATAGTGCCTCTGTGTCTAAATATCATAAACCACAGTCATATTTATCAAGCTACTAATTGAGGCCTAGCATGCAGTCTGCAATCAGTGTAAAATGATTCTAGGCTTGGCACAAATGGATAACAGCTTTAAAGATCATCATTTGCTAGGTTTGTAAAGTACACATATTATACAAGTCTCAACCATTAACATTGAGATCACATCTATGCATGTCATCAGTGTAAATAATAAACACAAAGCAGGTATCTCTTACCCCTCTGTGTCTAATTGTCACAAAACACAGTTTAGGTGTTAGACAGGCTCCCTGTTAAAGCCTAGCATGCAATCTACAGTCAGTGTAAGAATGGTGCAGGGCTTGGCACAAATAGACAACAGTGTTGAAAATCATCAATTGCTTGTTCTGTGAGACACATATAATACACAAGTCTCAACCTTTTATATTGAAATCACATTTGTGTATAACATCAAAAAAAAAAATATATATATATATAAGTAGCTGAAAGAAGGAAAGTAGGCACATAGAATAACTTCCCACTTCTGCTTTCACTCAGAATAAGTGCAGGCCGAGTGATGAGAGAGTGGAGAGTTTAGTGTCCATGGAAACAACAGGGTAGTGGTGTGTGTTAAGGACCTGTAGGGTGTTAGGTGGGCTCTGTTACATAAGCATTGCAGAACCTCAAATGCGCCCCAGATCAGTCACACTGCCACCAGAGGGGATAGAAATGTACCTGTACAGTATAATGTAGTCTGCATCAGCAAAAATAGTGAGCGCTACCCTGCCTTCAGCCGTCTGATCAACTGCCTTGTTCCAGGCTGCAACAAGCTAGTGTATACTGTGCAGCGTCTGAGGTGTGTTGCACAGTGGCAGTCACGTGACTCCGGTCAGCTGATCAGGCAATGCTTATGTAACAGAGCCCACCTAACACCCTACAGGTCCTTAACACACACCACTACCCTGTTGTTTCCATGGACACTAAACTCTCCACTCTCTCATCACTCGGCCTGCACTTATTCTGAGTGAAAGCAGAAGTGGGAAGTTATTCTATGTGCCTACTTTCCTTCTTTCAGCTACTTATATATATATATATATATATATATATATATATATATTTTTTTTTATGTTATACACAAATGTGATTTCAATATAAAAGGTTGAGACTTGTGTATTATATGTGTCTCACAGAACAAGCAATTGATGATTTTCAACACTGTTGTCTATTTGTGCCAAGCCCTGCACCATTCTTACACTGACTGTAGATTGCATGCTAGGCTTTAACAGGGAGCCTGTCTAACACCTAAACTGTGTTTTGTGACAATTAGACACAGAGGAGTAAGAGATACCTGCTTTGTGTTTATTATTTACACTGATGACATGCATAAATGTGATCTCAATGTTAATGGTTGAGACTTGTATAATATGTGTACTTTACAAACCTAGCAAATGATGATCTTTAAAGCTGTTATCCATTTGTGCCAAGCCTAGAATCATTTTACACTGATTGCAGACTGCATGCTAGGCCTCAATTAGTAGCTTGATAAATATCTGACTGTGGTTTATGATATTTAGACACAGAGGCACTATTATCCATCATTTAGAAATAAGTGGATTTATTATGTGATTACATTTCTACCTAAGCTTATTGTTAAACAACAGGGATATGTGTGGTCACCATTGGTAAGGGTTACCTGCTTTGTGTTTATTGTTTTTCCACACTTACCTTGTCTGCGGCTGCCAGCCTTCACCATCTCTTCAAAGAGATAGGCTATATTTTCGCCCTAATCTTTTTTCCCTGCGATAAGAATATTGATTGGATACTTCAGGCAGGATTTATTATATTATATGTTTATGTTCGTCTTTTTGTCTTGTCTTGGTATTCAGTATTTCCAGTGCTGTTAGCACCAATATTTTAACGAGTGAATTAAAATTGTTATTTTATCAATTATTCATCATATTTCAAACTACTATTCAAGAGTGCCCCAGTAAAAGAGTCCACTTAACCTGCCTGTGTAGGGACATTTTTTCTGTTTATAATAATTGACTTTTGGGAGCACCACCAACAATCTCAATTCAACAGGAGGTTTTTCTCCAGTAATTTGTATCTATAGTTGGTTATCTATATTTCTATTCTACTTTTTCTCTTGTGCAGAATCCTTTTTCCCAAATTTCCCTTTTTCCCCCCCATTCTAGAAACTTACAGTGTTCTCCCCAGGCTCTTTTTTGCGGGTGCACCACCTGGCACTTTGGGAGCCTGCAAGTGGGGACGGTATCTGGGAGCTGTATGAAAAGGACCAGATCCTACAGACTTTGCAGCTTTTTCATAATCTGACGACTGGGCCTCTAATAAGAAGAGGAGCATTAATATATAATATGTTATTTGAAGTTTAAATCATTATAAGGTCAGGATTTATAAAATTTTATGATTGTGAAGGCCCCCACCTGGCTACTTCTTGATGCCACCTGGCTGGACAAATTTTTTGGGGAGAACACTGCCTTAGTTCAGAGGTTCCCAATACTCCCAAGGCACCCTAATGCTCCAGGTTTTAAGCATATCCATGGTTGAGCACAGATGGTTAAATCAAATTGACCGAGCTACTAATTAAGACACCTGTGCCCAAGCATGGTTATCCTTAAAACCTTGAGGACTGAGTTTGGAAACCTCTTTCTTATACCTCTTTTCCACCAAAAACCCAGGTCCGACCTGGGTTTTTGGACATGGTTCCAACCCTGGTCAGACCCATTTACACTGCACCTTTGATCTGGGTTACTCCCAGGTCAGCCCTGTTCACACTGAACTCAGGTCTGCCCTGCTAAACCTGTGAGGTCATAAAAAGTGGGAGGTGAATGCTCCACAACCACCAATCCGCTCATTTTAGGCATGATCCAGGTCAGATAACCCGGGTTGCACCGTTTACACTGCACCATTTCCTGGGTCCAACCCTGGTAGCTACCTGGGTTGGATTGCAGGGTCACTTGACCCAGGTTATTTTTCAGGGACCCTTTTACACTGAGCTGCGACCCAGGTAGACCCAGCAAAAACCCAGGTTTTTGCTCTGGTGTAAAAGGGGTATAAAGCTGCATACACACGTAAAGATTTTCTGTCCAACCATCCAACTAGTTGATTGGTTGGAATGAAAATCTGGTAAGGTATGAAAGCAAATGACAATCAGCAATTTGCTCCCAAACGCCGGAAAATGGACAAAAACTGTTTGAACAAATTGTTTAGATCAAACATTTAACAAACTTGTCTGACGACCATTTTCATCTGTTTTCTGGCATTTAGGAGCAAATTGGTGATTGTCATTTACTCCCATTCCTTACCAGATTTTCATTCCAACCAATCAACTAGTTGGATGGTTGGATAGAAAATCTTTACGTGTGTACCCAGCCTTAAGGCCCCCATACATCAGCAATTGATTGCAGCAATCGTGCAATTTGCAATCGATTTGAAAAAGGGAAAGATTTTTATACACAATCGATTGCAAATTGCACGATTGCTGCAATCAATTGCTGATGTATGCCGGCCTGTAGTTTCCTTCCTTCCACCCTGAGTGGCCATGGGGCAGGTGTTCTGGTTAAGGCTTCTGAGCCCCTGCATATTGTAAACCCTATAGTCCAGCCCTGGCCAACCTGTGGCTCTCCAGCTGTTGTGAAGCTAAAAGTCCCAGCATGCCCTGCCACAGTTTTAACATTTCCTAATAGCAAAACCGTGGCAGGGCATGCTAGGACTGGTAGTTTCACAACAGCTGGAGAGCCTCAGGTTGGACAGGCCGGGATAGTGGCATCGCCGCCGTAGATTACCAGTCACCTACACCCAGTGGAGTCATCCTCTACATTTTGAATCGGTGACGTCAGAGACACTGAGCTAGAGATGACCGTTGGAAACTGATGGTGGGCAACCATCGATGTATCCCATGCTGATGGATACTCCATACGGTTCTGGTAATTCGATGTCTGTGTACCGATGGCTGCTGAGATCACTCCTACTGCGTACACCAGCAGGAAGGAACTCTGTGTTTGTGGCAGAGCTCTTTCACGCCTGTGCAAAACTACAGCTGTCTGTTGCACTTGAACACTAGCATACCATCGTTGGCTAATCCACTGAATGGCTAACAGGCGATGGCGCCCTTCTTTTGGCCATCCCCTTGCCTAGTGCCTCTGTATGTGCAGCTGGTATGCCATCACGTGGCTGCCCTCTCATGAATATTGGTGCAGATAAGGAACAGCTACACATTAATTGAAATATAAGCAGGTAGCACCTATGTCAGGTCAGGTCTAAACGTCCATTTACATAGTAAGAATGGGCTTGTTTTATTTGCCTCTCACTGCTGTATCTAATAATACATAGAAATCATTAAGGTCTGGGTGGCATCCTTCATAAGCAGCCGTTCTGTATATTATATGTTTAACGCTTTGCCCTGCTGGCAGTGGTGTTAAGTCGACTGACTTATTTCCATTATAATAAATATCTGCCACTTGTCCATCGATGCCAACAGAAAAAAAAAAAGAAAATTGCTGGGTTTTTCTAACAAGTCCTTTTGGCCATTTGAATTGTTTTGGGATTTGATTTGCATGGTGGTATTACTGGTGTACACTATGTACATAGCATGTTTAGGTAAGGCCATCTCATTGTTCTGTAGTAAGCAATCCTCTCTGGCACTGAAGGGGTTAAAGCCGTCTCCTCAGAGCCCTGACTGTACGGGGAGCGAGAGTGACAGGGAAGACGCCTGGCTGTATTGTGTGTGTGTCTTTGTAGGCTGTGTCACATCTCGGCATGAAGTGTGGCTGAGTCAGGTTGCTGCATTGCAGTACTGTGTCTCTTGTATGCTGATCTCTATGGGTGCAGTCAGTGCATTCCACACAGGGAGGTGCTGTAGCAGGGATATCAGTCCCTGGTGGCTGGGGAGACACTGCCTTCAGGAGAGAGGGGGTGGGGGGCTTTTGCAGAGACATGAGAATAATTATACCTATCAGCAGACAATGTGTGTCCTTTGCTTCCAGCTATCGCTCCTGTCCCAGAGGATAGCCTCAGACCCACACCGCCAAGGAACGCTTAGCCAGTGTGCTACCTCCCAGACTGCAGTGTTACTGGTTCTGGTTAGTTATCCATATCCGTTACTAGACATAGACTACGACAGTGTTGGCTAACCTTGACAGTCCAGCTGTTATGGAACTACATAACCCAGCATGCACTGCTACAGTTTTGCTATTAGGGCATGCTAAAACTATGGCAGGGCATGCTGGGATATATAGTTCCACAACAGCTGGAGTGTCAAGGTTAGCCAACACTGGACTACGATATCATGAAACAGAAGGTTAACACTGATCCTGACCAGTTGAGCTTACAATCGACGAGGTGTAAGGGACGTTTGTTATTTATTAACACTGGCTTATATATTGCCAGCACATTACTTGGCGTTTTTGGAATTTGGAACAAAACAGTGATAAAGTAAAGACTGGGTTATATGTAGACAAACAAGGACGTATTTGATTCATAAAGTAGTGGAATTACTATTGTAGATGGTGGGGGAAAGTCGTTGTAGTTGGAATCTTAACGTCATGTACCGTAGGTAATGGTTTCTCTGAAGCTGTAGTGGAACTACAAGATCCAGCATTCCTGGCAGGCAGTTGTATTTAAAACATACAGGTTTGAATACATAAGCTATGCGTGAGGTGGGGGCTGGCTGTAATGCTCCAGCTGCTGTGGAAACACAAGTCCCAGCAGGCACACACGTAGCAGAACCTTCTGTTTTCAAGCAGTGCCAATAGGCAATCTCATTGGGGGTCATTAAGCCTCAAAAATGGCATTAGTGCCTCGTAAATTGATTTTGTACATTCCCATGCTTATTGCTCGGCCAATGGATTTGGGTAGGGCTCACTTTAAGAGACACTCAATTGATTATTATTTTGAAAATCGCTGTGAAATATGTTGAGGCTTTATAATTAAATGCTAATAAAGAAATTCATCAAGAACCTAAATTGGACTAATCAGTTGAATGAAAATAAATGGAGATTGCTGCAATTAGGATGATTTTCAAATACTGTGACCAGCCCCCCACCACACACCCACTCACACCCACACACACACACACACCCCACACCCAAACCCAGGAAGACTGCTTATTATTGCTAAGTAACAGTATTGTTATGGTGCACGACAAATGTTTGATGGGATTCGACCCCACCCACAGTGAACAAGCACTGCCAGGGCCAGTCTTGTTTGGGCAGAGGGACCATGGTGGCCCCTTGGCTGAGGTCTATTCAGACGCACCTGGTGACCAGGTAATATCTGTCCTGGGCTCGGCTCCTCTTTTCATAGAGGCGTCTGCACTCACTGTTTGTTTCAGCCAAGGATCCTGGGATTACGTAATAATTGTAATTACTGACACGTCTTGTAAACACCACATCTACACTGCTCTGAGAGCAAAGAGTCCATTATTGTAAATGAGAACATTAGAAATGAATAAAAGCCTATTACTGAATGTATCTATGATTGTGCCTCATTTAGTCATTAGTCCATAGCTGATTTTTGTTTATCACATTTTGCACCAAAACAAAACATTTCTGCTGTCTTATTGTGGAGGCAGCAGCTGTTGGAGGGGAGGGGTCTTATTTTGAGGGTTCGTACTGACGGGCGTTTTATACTTCTCGGAAGTACAGCCTGAGCCGCTGTCAGTAGGGATTAAGTGGCCGTGAAAAAAGAGAGCGTTGATCTCTATAGTAAATGCAGTGGGACTGAAATCTTATCTTTGTCCTGCATTGTATTGTACTGTAAAGCTGGGTACACGCTGACAGATATATTGGTCGATCAATTGATCGGCCGATATATCGGGTGCCTGTTGGCCAGTGTGTACCAGCGATATATCTGTGAACGACGTTATTCACGGACATATCGCGTCGGCTCTGCTGGATAGCTGATGCCCAATATATCTGCATATATATCTGTCCATTGGGCAGTGTGTCGGCAGACCGCTTGTAGTCGAGGCCACGGGGAGGGGACTGATGATGGTCGTTCAGTGTGTATGAACGACCATCATCTGCAGATATATCTGTTCAGTGTGTACCCAGCTTAAGTTTCTTATTCACATATATATGTACTCTGTAAGGCGCTGTGTAACACTTGGTGCGCCATATAAATAAAGGATAATAATAATTCTGAGGTTAGCAGCAAAGAAAAACAAGTAACTGTGCTCAGTGGCGTCCCTTCCTGCGGTGTCACCCGGTGCGGGGAGGGATGCTGTGTGCGCGGCGAAGCCGTGTGCTGCTGAATAGGGGGCGTGGCCTCGCGGCCGAACCCCCATGGTCCCGTTATTACTAGGGGGCGGGGGGGGGGTTGCCGGAGGTGCAGACTGCCCTGTGTGCAGTGCCGGCTGGCGCCCTCACAGGAGCCGAGTGCTGCACTTATTACACGGTGCAGCACACGGCTTCTGTCACTGAGGGGGAGTCTGCACCTTAGTGTCAGCCCGCACCCCCCTTGTGACGCCACTGACTGTGCTCCTGGAACAAACCATGTGACACTTCACGGGGTGCAAATACATTTATTATTTGCATGCAGGGTAAATACTGGCTGCTTTTGCCTTTAGCCTAAAAATGCTGGCTAGCCTTATTTTTCCACTGTAAGTTAGAATTGAATTTGGACATGCCCCAACCAAATCTAAGGGGTCTATGTACTAAGCAGTGTTAGGAGACAGAGTGAAAAGTGATAAGAAAGTGATAAGGTGCCAGCCAATCAGCTCCCAACTGTCATTTTTCAAACACAGCCTGTGAGATGACAGTTGGGAGCTGATTGGCTGGCACCTTATCACTTTTCACCTTGTCTCTTCTCACTGCTTAGTACATAAACCCCTAAATCTCTTTGTACTTTTCATCTCTGCCCTAACTGCAGTGCAGCATGGTCTTGCCCAGGCAGAAAGTTCTTTTGCTTTTTCTTTTATTTAATTTGCTTTTGCTGCCAACTCAGAAACAGCCCCATGGATTGTACTCAATGACAATGTCCTGGACACTTTGCAGACCATACATGCAACATTGATGGCCTGAGAAGAAGAAGGTAAGTCTAAAGCTAGGTACAACGATTATCTGTCCAATCTGGCTGGTTGGAACGAAAATCTGGTAATGTATGGGAGCAAATGACATTGTTCCCAAACACTGGAAAACAGAGCAAAATGGTCGTTCAGGCCGCCTTTGTCATTTGCTCCCATACATTACCAGATTTTTCGCTCCAACCAGCCAGGTTGGACAGATAATCTTATAGTGGGGACCTAGCTTAGTGTGTGGTGACATCCCATTCTCTGTAGAGCTTAATGTTCTCTATTCTCACAGCTATTCTAGCTGTTGTAGCCGTTCAGGCTGAATGTATCATGGGCACCTAGCCAGTTTCTTCACTGACTCAGTGGCTGGTACTTAGGGGTAAATTTACTAAAGTGAGAGTTTTTAGAAGTGGAGATGTTGCCCATAGCAACCAATCAGATTCTAGCTATTATCTTCTAGAAGGTGCTAGTTAAATAGGGATCGGTATCGGGGTTCGAATCCCGACGCTGGACCACCGGTAGTGAAGATCCCGACTGGTAAGTATTCTCTCTATTTGCTAACCTACCCCCCCCCCCTAATCCTCCCTCAGGGGTGCCTAACCCTAACCTCCCACCTGTAAGTGCCTAAACCTAACCCCCCCCTTTCCCTGCAGCTTAAACCTAAGTCTCCTGCGTGGGTGCCTACCCCCCCCCTTCCCCTAGCCTAACCCTCTCGGAGGATGCCTAGCCCTAAGCCCCCCCGGGAGCCCCTAACCTAACCCCCCACCCCGCGGCTGTCTGTACCGGCCTCCTGGATTTCCTTTGATCGGTATGCCGAGCATCGGGCTCCCGGTGTAGGCAAAATGACAGGCATCAGGATCTTGACGCCTGTCATTAGACCCCTGCCGGGATTAGAATGGCGGGAAGCCGGCGGTCGGCATTTCGACCATCGGCTTCCTGACTGCATCCCGTTAAATGTTAAGTAGAATCTGATTGGTTGCTATGGGCAACATCTCCACTTCTGAAAAACTCTCACTTTAGTAAATATACCCCTTAGTACCACCAACCTGAGCCGACCACTGCTGCAGCGAATCTGATAATAATCTGGTCTACGTTGATCGAGCCATTAGGTAAATGTGATCGGCAGATGACCTCTATCAGCCTGTGAGTGGTCCTCTTCCAGCCGTACTAACAGGAAGCAATGTTGCTGTAAGTGATCTGACTGAGGGCCTGATTCAGAGCCGGACGCTCTGACCAGAGCGCTCGCTCTGAATCAGGGCCCTCCTACCTGAAAATGGAGCGGCCTCTCGGACGCTCGCATAATTGTGGGTGGCCACCAACAGCTTATGCGAGCGTCCATGATGATGGTCAAGACCAGCGCGACCATCGGGCTTGCAACGAGACCCTGCGGTAGGGTCTCGCTGCTGCAAGCCCAGGAGTGATTTTGGCTCTATCAGAGCCAAAATCACTCCCACTGACATCACTAGTGATGTCAGTGGGGCCGGACCCAGATGGTAGGCGCTCCCATGGGAACGCCTCTGTCTGGCAACCACGCCCCCGGCACGCCCACTAAAGGGGGTGTGCTGTCAGTCACCATCGACAGCACGCCCCCTTTAGTGCGAGACCCATATTCGGGTCTCACCCATGCGCACGACGGAGCTCCCTCCGTCATGCGCATTTGGGTACCATCGACCCGCTTGCGAGCGTCCTGCGCTCGCGAGTGGGTCTGAATGAGACCCTGAGCCCTATGGCCTGAGCGAATGGATCTTGTCCAATTTGGAATCTGATCCTGATCGTTATGTGATCTATATCAGTGACTGATACCCTTGTCTATAGGCTTGGGTGCTCCATAACCCGGCTACATGAGTGATTGGGGGAAGAGACAAAGCGAGAACTTTCTGTGGTCTTTAGGAATTCTTATTGCCGTAAAAGCGGCACCAATGTACATCACCCGTACACGCGCTCCGATGAGAGTCCGTCACGACGATCAGTAAGCACTCTGGCTGGACAACTAATTAGGCTGCAGATATGCAATGTGAAAATCTTGCGATTGGTATCACAAATGGCTTCTGCCTGCTGGAGAGGGATCATAAGATCCCCCTCCGGCAGGGCTGCTCCATTGGAGATAATGGGCTGACAGCATATGAAGATGGTATTAGCCCCTGCATGCAAGAAAGCTACACTTGCAGATCTTGTTACATCATATCCCCACAGAAAACAAGTCTTGCTCAGGGCCTTGCACCTCCCCCCACCAAATATTATTAGAATATGGCCTTTTCTGACCTAAGATGCAACAAAACCTCTTATAATAATAATAATGTGCACTATAGTTAATAGAATACGACTTAAAACAAGTCTCCCAGTAATCTGGTGATTGTGCAGTTGTTAAGTGTCTTGAATTTATAAGATCACACTTCTCAGTATTTGCAATGGTCGAAGCGGGAAGCAATATTTGTTAAAATTAAAACCAATGATAACATAAATAGCATCTACAATGTTTTCCCCCAATGTGACATTATCAGAGGAAAATTAGTCTACCAGTGTGTATCAGGAAACCAAGAGACTTGTGGATTTGGTTACTGGTTCACTGCGGCAGGTACAAAATATATCCTACTAAGGGGGAGATGTACCCCCCCCCCCGTGGCTCTAAGCTAAGACACCCGGCTTACCTTCAATCCGGGCGTCTGGATTTGATAGCCTGTCTTTAGTCCCATGTCAGACTTTCAGTGTCGGGATCCTGTCCACCAGTAACCTGACTACATATAGCTGGGTACACACTTAGACACGTCGATATAGCGATGGGCCGATACATTGCAACGATAGATTGTGTCCGTGTACACAATCCACAGTATGATGACACAATACATGGTGTTTGGGGAATGTTACTGCATTGCATCTTTCCATCTGACCTGCAGCATATCACATGGGACAACACAATGAACAATGTGGGTAAATGACAGGAGTACAGAGTGATTGCAGGTACCATGATTGCACGGATCAGTATGAATTACCACCGGACGCAAGTCCCGACAGCGGCTGGCCGACATGGCTGAAAATCCAGATCGTCCCAAGGTAAGTATTAACCAACCTAACCCCCCCTCTAACCCTAACTCTAACCTTCCCCCCAGTTTCTAACGCTAATCCCCTCTCTAAGTGCCTAAACCTAACCCCCCCTTCCCTGCCGCCTAAACCTAAGTCCCCCCCGGGAGTGCCTAACCCTAAACCTCCCTCCCCCTAGCCTAACTCTAACCTCCCAGGGGGGTGCGTAACTCTAAGTCCTCCCGGGGAGCCCTAAACCTATACCCGTGGCTGTCCTCCGCAGCGCCCGGCATCACTTCGATTAGGATGCCGGGTGCCGGTCTCCAGGCGACGGTAAAATGACAGGCGTCTAGATTTAGACGCCTGTCACTTAACCCTCGCCAGGATAAAGCAGTCGGGAAGCCGGCTGTCGGGATTACGTCCGCCGGCTTCCCGACTGCATACCGATTGCACAACATATTGTGTAGTGTGTACCCAGCTTTTTACCATAAAGATCTGTTGCGATCTGTAGTACAGAGAGTATCATAAATTGGGAGGAAAGAGGTGACTAAGAGGTGGCTAGACGTGCACGCAAAATTATCCATCTCATGGGTGTGTTATGGGAGCGCCGCAGGAACACAGCCGCAGCCACAGGAGGCCAGTGTCGGACGTAGAAGCCGCACCTGCCATGGTGCATCAATGGTGGCGTCTAAAAAAGACACAGGCGGTATTACAGCGTGCAGCTGCGATAAAGGCGGGCTTCTCGGCCCTTGCACATTCAGACGCAAGCTACTACACCGGGGGGACGGGCTGACCATGGCATTTGCATATACTCACAGCCGGCGACTCTGGCAAGAGTGAGCGCAGCTGCGTCCTTCTCTAAATCAGGCCTGTACAGTAGTTAGGGCCATCTCTTCCATTGGGCTTGTTGGGCAATTGCCCAAGGGCCCAAAGCTTGTAGGGGCCCACCAACCCGCCCCCCTGCAGCTGCGGGCCAGTTGGTAAATTTTTTATATTTTTATAAGTCTGCTGCCGGTGCACTGTATTCTGATCTAACCTCCTGCCCCATCCCCCTACCCCCCCAGTGACGAGGACTCACCTCAGTCCCAGTATCACTTCATCCGCTGCTTCAGACCAGTCAGACAGAGGGCCTGATTCAGAGCCGCTCGCTCTGACAGACCGCTCGCTCTGAATCAGGGCCTGGCTTTTTTTTTTTTTGGAGCGGCCACCCACAGCTATAGCGAGCGGCCAGGATGATGGTCGCGATGGTCAAGATCATTTCAACCATCGGGCTTGCGACGAGACCCTTGTGGTAGGGTCTTGTGGCCGCAAGCCCCGGAGAGCTTTCGGCTCTAACAGAGCTGGAAGCTCTCCACTGACATCACTTGTGATGTCAGTGGGGCCGCCCCCAAACGGCAGGCATTCTCATGGGAACGCCTCCGTTTGGGCAGCCACCCCCCCGGCCTGCCCACCAACCGGGGCGAGCTGTCACTCAACATCGACAGCTCGCCCCCTTTGGTGCGAGCCCCGGAGCGACGGATTGCCCGTCACTAGCCGGGTCTCGCGCATGCGCACGACCGGGGGGGCCCCCATTGACCCGGTTGCGAGCGCTCAGCGCTTGCGACCGAGTCTGAATCAGGCCCAGAGTCTCTCTGCATGTGTGGGAGGTATAATGAGCATGCAGGAGGTTTTAATTTTATTGACTGTTTACATTTTTTTCCTGTGAATGGGTGGGTAGGGGCCCCAGTGCATTGCTTTGCCCAGGGCCCACACTGCTGTTAAGACAACCCTGCCTGTAGTTACTTTTGTGCAATTGTTGGTGCACATAAAAATGCACATGGTGGAAAGAGTTTAAATATCGCTTTACAGTCCAACCGACAATCACTATAGGTCTGCATCTGAATTCAGTTTTATTATTGGACTTTACTGTGTGATAATTCAATCTCTCTAAATAAAGTTATACTTTGATATGACTGTCGATGCTCCTGTGTGCTCTCATACAAACATCTCTATCCCTGCTTGTGATCAGCAGATATACACATTAAGCCGCTGCTGCCTGTAGGCAAACCTAAATAGTTGCCTAGGGCTGCAATGGTTGGGGGGCATCGAGAACACTGACATAATGTCACTCATCCAGTGTCTTTTATGCTCCCCACCCCCCACGCAGCCCTCACACATGGTGCACAGGCCAAGGACATGCAGGGGAACAGCCAGCAGCTCTACATACACAATTGTATTAGCAGTTTGCTCACCCTGCTATGCTGATAAGCCAGCGATGCCATGTGACCTTCGCCCTCAATATTTACAAATGTCATATTTTACTATAAAGGTCATAGGGTCTGACATCGAGATTTACGCTGATTGCAACAGCGACTTCTTGCGGATCGCAGTTGCTAAAATATGCTAACGCCGTCCAAAGCTACATAAACAGCGTAAACATCGGTAACATCAATGTAGATCGGGCGGTCACGCGGCATGTAAGTCAGGTCTGACCTGCCTCAAACACTGCGACTCTCCTGACACTCCGAGAGGTCTCCTGCATAAACCACATGATCAGGCCCAAAGTCTTTGATGACGTAGCTTGCTAACAGAGAGGAGTAACATGGCTAAATAGCTGTTGCCTAAACGTTTGCAGGGAGGCGGCTGCTTAGTTATAAAACACCTGTAAATATACAATTTCATTCCAGTAACCCCAGAGCACTGGGTCATAAATATCGTTTTCTTAACCCATACAAGGTCGAGTTTAATGATGGGGGAAAAAAAAGGCAATGCAATAACTCATCAAGGTTTAATTATGATATCTTTTAAAATAAAAATATTTATTTTATTATTAAACCTTTAATTATAAGGCGCCATGGCGCTCCACACCGCGTGTGACGCACCGTGACGCAAGAGCATACACTGTAGGCAAGTAGGAGTGAAGAGAGGGTAGGGAGGTCCCTGCTCATGAGAGTTTTAGGGGTCTATTTACTAAGCAGTGTTAGGAGACAGAGTGAAAAGTGATAAGGTACCAGCCAATCAGCTCCCAACTGTCATCTCACAGGCTGTGTTTGAAAAATGACAGTTGGGAGCTGATTGGCTGGCACCTTATCACTTTCTTATCACTTTTCACTCTGTCTCTTAACACTGCTTAGTAAATAGACCCCTTAATCTGCGGATTTGGGCAGTAATGGCTGATTGAGCTACGTTACTAGGAAAACAGGGATCATTATATTTTGTATGATTTGTTTCACCCTGATGTCTGATCAATTATAGAGCGGCTCCATTTCCCCCAACCATGGCCCTAATAATATATTTGGATTTTCATTTTCCACTGTCATATTCCTCTGTCTACGCTGAGACCTCTCCGTCTGTTAACTCTTGTCGTGGACATATTTAACGAACGTGTAAGATTGGAGGTAGTGATCCAGCACAGTGCAGCGAGACGGTCAGAGCAGACAGCACAGTGTGATAATAAACAGACTACACCCCCCACCCACTCCTCTTTATGTACCAGAAATCATTGCATGTAATGTACCCCTGCTGTATCTGACACCCGCGGGCACAATTACTAGTACATCCATCGCTGCACTGTTAGGTCTAATGTGGTTTTCTCTGCAAAGGGTCCAATTTTACTCCCAGCCCCCCTTTTCCCCAGCACCCTGCTCTCCTTCCTCAACTCCTCTCCGTCTTCGTTTCTGATGGCACATTAGACAGAGAGCAGATGAATAGATGGATCCTTGGGCTAATAGTTGGATAATTATGAACCTGAGCCGGTGTGAGTGGATGAGTCCCACAGTGTCAGTTTTTGGACAATGCACGCTGACTTTTAACGCGTTCTAAAATCGCACGGAAATATCTGCTGTTACATGTGTATGGGGGGAGATGTATCAAACCTTGGTGAAAGATAAAGTACCAACCAATCAGCTCTGTAATTTTTCAAGCACAGTCTGTAAAATTACATTTAGAAGCTAATTGGTTGGTACTTTATCTCTGTCCAAGGTTGGATAGGGGGAGGTATATCTATTTGATTACTTGATTTTGTTTTGCTTTGTTTTGATAGTAGGGTGGGTACATTTGTATTTTATGGGATGTTGTCGGGAAGCCGGCAGTCGGCATTTAAAGAAGGTAGGTAAGCCGGGCGTCGGGAGCTCATAGTCGTTAGGGTTAGGCTAGGGGAAGGGAGGGTTAGGGTTAGGAACCCCCCCCCCCGGGAGGATTAGGGTGCGGGGAAGGGGGTTTAGGGTTAGGCAGCCCTAAGTTATGGTTAGGTGGGGGGGAGGGGTAAATAATCACCTCAGTCGGGATCTTCATCTGCCAGCCTTCCGGCATTGGTAATTCATCCGCCGGGCTTAGGTTCAGCAGTGATACATACTGGTTCCGAATTTTATATATTTCATTTGTTGTATTATATTTTTGGCCCCCTATCAGCCGTGGGTCCAGACGGGGTAACCCGAGGTAGCAAGCAGACAGTTTTAGGGCAACAGCAAAATAATGGGAACTAAAAAAATGCTAAAATGTCTTGAAATCAGTTTTCATTAAAGGCGATACCTTGTTGCTGGGTATAATGATGCTTAACATGACATTAATTGTTTTTTAAACACAATCATGGCCAGTTGCAAAGGCTGCATTTCTCTCACCGTCATTAAGGGCCTGATTCGGAATTAGGGTCAATAAAAAAATGGAGCAATTTGCACCTTGGTTGCATTGCAGGTGGAGCAGACATAAAATGTGCAGAGGGAGTTAGAGTTGGGTAGGGAAGTGTCCTCACTTAAGTCTAAATTTCAGTGTAAAAACAAAGCTGCCTGGTATTTGTTCGCTACATGCAAAAGCAGACAATATTTTCCCTACATGCAAAATAAATCTATGCACTTGTCCCCCTTACATTGCAAAATGGACTGTACAGGGGCAAATTGCTCCTTTTTTTACCCCCTTTTGTTTTATTTGCTCCTACTTTTTTTTTTTGTAGAATAACCCCCTCTTACACAGAGGTTCCCAAACTCTGTCCTCAAGCACCCTAACGGTCCAGGTTTTAAGAATGTCCATGCTTGACCACAGGTGACTTAATTAGTACCTCAGTAAATTTCATATAACCACATGCGCTCAACCATGGATATCTCTAAAACCTGAACTGTTAAGGTGCCTTAAGGGCCGTGATTGGGAACCTCTGCTTTAACATAAAGGGTGTAATGACTTACTAGGATGCCAGGGTCTGAGATAGAAGCTCTTTGAGTGTCTCGTGTCGGCTTCTCTACTAGCAAGACGACTACATACTTGCCATCTCTCCCTGAATACCCGGGAGACTCCCTGAAATTGTGGTTATCTCCCTCAATCCCTAGGCTAGCAATTTCCCTGAGACCGGCCCAGCTGCGCACAACACAGTGATGACATCATCAGTCCCTGCCCACCATGAATGAGATGGCTGAGATGAATATGGAGGATGTGTGCTACAAGAAAATGGCCACCACTCTCCAGCACACTGATGGCTACTTGGGGGGGTGGAAGGGGGACAGACAGACATGAATAAGTGCTGAAGTATACTGTGGAGCCCATTTCCAACTCCACATAAGTCAATTTTATGACACGTCTCTCAGAAGGAGCCGTACACGCCATCTTCAGCGCCTCGCGTGTAGATGTTGCTGTCACAATCACCCTGCAATTCTTTTTCAAAGGCAGGTAAATATGCTGCAAACCTGGAGCAATGGCCCTTGGTGGACCTTTGTCCCCTTTATAAAACCGTCCCTGAAAACAAACCATTGGGATTGAGACATTCAAAAGGCAAATTATAATCAGGTTACTGTCAGAAATTTGTAAGAAATCATAAAAAAATTAAAGATCCCCAGTGCAGCCATCACTTCATGAATGTAACAGGAGTTTATGGAATCAAATCATTATAAACAGGATGATGGCAGCGTGTTCAATCGCCGCAAAACGTTGAGAATTGCGATGATTTGATATATTACATTCATTAAATGTGGATTACATTTATGATGTCTGGAAGGCAGTGAGGATCTCTTATTTATAAGCAAAACAAGAACCAAACAGTCGCGGTAGAAAGTGAAGACAGGATAGGCAGATGTTGGGACGTACTTTGGAACTACAAGAGGGAGATGTACCAAGCCTTGGAGTGAGATAAGGTGGAGAAGTTGCCCACAGCAACCGATCAGCTTTTGTCATTTATACAGCACAGTCTTTGAAATGACAGTTAGAAGCTGGTCAGGAGCAGTTGCTTTGGGCAACTGCTCAACTTAATGGGGTCAATCCTATTAGGTGCGAATTGCGAGGTGCGAGTTGCTACTTTCACTTCGAATTTGCATAGCGAATTCATTATGCAATCCAATTAGCAACTCGCACTGAGGGGTCTATTTACTAAGCAGTGTTAGGAGACAGAGTGAAAAGTGATAAGAAAGTGATAAGGTGCCAGCCAATCAGCTGTCAACTGGAATTTTTCAAACACAGCTTGTGAGATGACAGTTGGGAGCTGATTGGCTGGCACTTTATCACTTTCTTATCACTTTTCACCCTGTCTCCTAACACTGCTTAGTTAATAGACCCCTAAATCAGTCAGACCGAACTCGCAACTTTCCACTCGCACCTCCCTGAGAGATGGAAAGGAAAATCTTTATTTTAAGGTTAAAATGTTGGGACACTTTGCTTTACCCCCTCCTAGTGACTAATCATGCATTTGGACGTTTCCAATTAGCTTAATTAGTCTAATAATTACATGTAATTTTTGGGGCTGAAAAACAATTGACCTCAAATTAGCCCAAAATCAACTTTTTTGTTAGTTTTTTTCAAGGTGCCCTCAAAGTACCCCAAAATCACCCTTTTTTCCTAGTTTTATTTTTTTTTTTTATTTTTTTTTTCATTAAATTTGGTTGAGATTAAACGGAAATTTATTTATTTATTTTTTTTATCATTTTCTTGCATTTAAAAAAAAAAAAAAAAAAAAACAGCCATTTGACAACATTTAAAAACCTACAGTAACTTCCTAATGCCCACAAACAGCCTTCTATACGGTCCTGCAAACAAAATCATCAATTTTGGGGGGTCCAGGATGTTCACCCCACATTTTCATGCATTTCTCGCAAATCCCATTTGGCAGTCAATTCACACCCCTCCACTGCGAGTAGTGCGAATTGGCATTTTTTATTGGATTGGAGAATTATCAGGAGCGCGCTTCGCTGCGAAGTGTGCGAGTTTCAAGAAACAAACTCGGTACTTGCCATTCGCACCTAATTGGATTGAGCCCCATCTCTCTCCAAGGCTTGATACATCTCCCCCCAAATCTCAGCAACTATAGCAGCATTGGAAAAGCGAAGACCTGCCTAGCTCTGTACTAGAAATTTAAGTTAAAAAACAACATGACAAGCAGCATACTTTAGTTGGGGAAGAAAATAATTTTATAATGTGCTGTAGGTGGACCGTAAGAAATCCCATCCCCTGTATGAATATTTCACATATAGAAAAAGGTCATCAACTTGCTAAATATGTAGTGAGCAGAGAGGCTTTGGAAAGCCCATCTGAGCTCTAACTGCTCTGTAAAAGCCTCCCCCCATAAGCCGCCTTCATATGACACGCTGAGAGTCAGAGTGTGTGACAGGTAGCCACACTTATCTGCCCTCAAGAAACATTTTGTGAAGGAAATAATGAAATGTATTAGGAAAACTACAAAAAGTGACTAGTAAACACATGCTTAAAAAGATATGTACAGAATTTCAACCAAAAAGTAAATACATTTTCAGTTAATTACTGTAGGGCTTTACAGATCAAAAGCGAAATCATGATTTCCAGTGAACCAAAATGACATAACATATCACTGGCCATTAAAGTGTTTTTGCCTTCGCAAGTGTACTGTATATGAACACAGGCTGAGGGCGGGCTAAAGTGGACCTGTCACTATGAATTAGCTGGCTTTGGTTAAATAGTCCCTTATAATGGTACAATTATTATGTCATTTGCCCAAGAAAGTTCACTTTTTAGCTGTTTATTTTCTGCTTAGTGTCGAACCCATCTTTATATGCAAAAGCTGGAAACAGATCAAATTTCAGTAGCTACAAAATATAGTTTCACCTCTGTATAAGGGTAGCTTTTGGGAGATAGAGCTGGTTGCAAGAATTCATTTTTGGAGTTAATTTTCAAAGGGGTCGGATCACCACTGGCAGATTAAATTTTTTATTGCTGTTCGACCAACCACTTAAAGGGCTCCCTTCCCCCTGTCCATACCCTCAACAGCCCTGGTTTTTGCTGAACAGTCCCAATTAAAAGTGGGCTTAAGGCATGACCTAGTAGATTGGGCGGAATAAATGAGTGACAGGCGGATTCAGGTTTTTTAGAAGAATCTCATTTAGCAGAACCACTGCACATCCAGGGGGAATACAGGACATCAATCTAAAAAGTCATGATCCATACTTGTCAACGCTCCCTCATTGTCAGGGAGACTCCCTGAAATAACAGAAATCTCCCCGTCTCCCTGAAGAGTCCAGCAATTTCCCTGATTGCATCAAACTCCCATTATGAAGCTGTTATATTTAAAAAAATAAAAACAGAGATTATACATTCAAATGGGATCATTAGTATCATTTCCCTGCATTGGTTATAAGGCACAATGGGAAGGAATCGGGAAGCCGACTGCCTAAATACCGGCAGCCGGCTTCCCGACTGTCTTATCCCGGCATGGGTGAAATGCCGGGCGTCTAGATGTAGACGCCCGCATTTCCCAGACGCCGGGAGACCGGCGCCCGGCATCACGATCGTAGTGATACCGGGCGCCGCGAGCGGACAGCCGCGGGGGGGAGGGTTAGGTTTTGGGCTCCCGGGGGGGGACTTAGGGTTAGGCACCCCCCCGGGAGGGTTAGGCTAGGGGGAGGGAGGGTTAGGGTTAGGCACCCCCGAGGGGCACTTAGGGTTACGCGCCCCCCCGGGGGACTTAGGTTTAGGCATCGGGGTAGGGGGTGGTTAGCGTTAGGCACTTAGAGGGGGGATTAGGGTTAGGCACTTGGGGGGGAAGTTAGGGTTAGGCACCCCTAAGGAGGGTTAGGGTTAGGGGGGTTAGGTTAGGTTAGCAGATACTTACCTAGCCACGATCGGGATTTGCAGCGCTGTCGGGCTTCCGCTGCTTCGCACTCTGCTCCTGTCGGGCTGCCGCTGACGGGAATCATACCCGTTCCGGCACAATGATCCCTATGGCTAAATGCATTTTTCCTGAAAAGTATCTGTGTGTTTTCATCAACTAGTAGATCTTACTAACTGCTTTGGGGCTGATTTACATTTGGATGTAAGTCAGTTTTATGACACACCTCTCAGATGTAGCAGTACACGCCCACTTTACCGCCGCGCTCATAGGTGGTGCTTTCACAATCTCCTTGCAATGATTTTTTAAAAATAGGCAAGTATGTCATGATCCCGCACTGACTCCTGTCTCTGATCCATCTCTGACTTTTTACAAGCCCCAGTGACACAGGAAGAAATTAGTCAGGGCTGGATTGCAGATATGTATCTTATAATTGATGAATATTATGGCTGGGCCCCCACACCCCACCTGTGTTTCCGGCATGCTTAAATGTCATTTGTACAGTTGATGTTACAGCGCCTTGTGAAGCTACACAATCATATGTAAATGTTTATGCTTCCACGTCTGGCATTTCTGTTCACGGAAAACAGAGCGAGATACAGGGCAGCCTATTCCCTGCAGACCAGGAATGACTATCAACGGGTTAATGATCAATGGTAGATAGTTTGTAACCATCGACATGGGGGGTTGGGGACAATTGAGGGTTAAAGCATCGATGGTTCGGGTCTACTCATGCACAAAGAAATGGAGACTACAGCCGTGCATACACAGTACTTACAAATGACGGGATTTTGCCATCGGACTATTTACTATCAGGAAGAAGCCAGCAATGGCCATTCCTACAGTGCCCATTGGCTATGGAGGGACGAGTAATAAGGCCCCCTGGATTTAGATGAGCATGTTTCAGGATTTCCCAACTGTCATCCTTTTGATACCAAGAGCATACACTCACGCAGGGGGGGATTATGAGTACCCAGAACACCCCCCCTCCCCTGCCCGCCGATCAGTAAGTGTAGTGCAGTCCGCACTACACAGAAACAAGCACGCCGGCGACTGGTTGAACAGTCGTGCTACCCGGCGGCGGTGTGTTTGTTTTAGCAGCCAATGAGAGTCAGACAGACTCTCATTGGCTGTTGCACCCACTGCCGGACCCGGCCTGGAGCTCACTCATGAGCTCCACCTTCCGTCTCCCGCAGTGGGTGATGGGAGAGATGTCATGACGTCTCTCCTATAGTGCAGAGTGGGCCGGGAGGACGGAGGAGCGGACAGCGGCAGGCTCAGGGATTCAGGTAAGTGTTTGTTTTTTTATTTGTCCTATATATGTAAGGGGCACTGCATAGGGGGGACCACTACTGGGGGCACTACTGAGGGCACTGCATAGGGGGGACCACTACTGGGGGTACTACTGGTGGCACTGCATAGGGGGGCCACAATTGGGGGCACTGCATAGGGGGGGCCCACTACTGAGGGCACTGTGTAAGGGGCACTACTGGGAGAACTACTAAGGGCACTGGCACTACTGAGAGCACTGTATAATGGACACTACTAGGGGGAGGGAGTCTTAATAAATCAGTGTGTGTGTGTGTCTCTCTGTCTGTCTGTCTGTCTGTCTGTCTGTCTGTCTGTCTGTGTCCGTGTCCCGTCAAAGGCTGAGTGGTATACTCTTGTGTAAATATCCACATACATTTAAAGTTTAAAACAGTAACATGTTTCGTCACTCCATGAATTCATCAGGATCCTGTTGATGTGTGGCTTGTGATGTGGACGCTGTGACGAGATCTGCCTGTGTCCAGAGCCGGCGTTGCTCGTGGAAGAGATCTCATTCCTGGAGCTGCTGCTATCTGCCAGGGACTGGGTGACCGTTGAAATTTCATGCTTGCTGTTTAAGTAAAGAGTGTGTTTTACCTTATTACTAAGTGCTGAGTCCTGTATCCATTTATTTCAGAATCTTTCTACTCTGGTGGCAAGGAGTTTCTGGTTTGAGCTGCACTATATGATTGGCAAAGTCCTGATGATAGATAAACAAAGATTCCAAACTGTTCATAATTGACTATATATATATATATATATACATATATATATATATATATATATATATACTAACTAGTCCACACTCAAGTCATAATTCATAATGTACTGGGGAAGCTACCCAAAGAGGACAAAAATCCTTACAGAAATATAAATCAATTCCAGGGGTGCACTCATCAGGCTTCATATATATATATATATATATATATATATATATATTTATATATATATTTGTGGCTAGAGTAAGTAGGTTTACTTACTAAATGGTTGCTTTCAAAGATGCAGATTATCAGCATTTTGTGCCCGCAGAATTTATAGCAGCAATACTACTAAGTACGAAGCAGACCTGGTTTTGGTCTAATACTGGGCATACACTATGCAATTATCTGTCAGATATCTGTCCAATCTGGCTGGTTGGAATGAAAATCTGGCAATGTATGGGAGCAAATAACAATAGAAATTTGCTCCCAAACACTAGGAAACGGACCAAATTTTCCTTCCCACCAGACAGATTTGACAGATATCTGACAGATAATTGCAGAGTGTATGCCCAGCATTAGTGGTATTGCTGTTTTAAATTCAGCGGGCAAAGACACAGATAATCGGCTGATTTGAAAAGCTGCTGTTTCGTAAATAACCCCCCAAATCCCAGCATTTCCAAATGGTCACTCTTTCTGTTTTCGATCTATGATATTATCCTTCAATGGAGCTTTTGATTCAGAACATTCTAAAAAGTATTCTACTCTCCTAAATGTGTTTTATTAGTCACTGTATGCTGAGTCTCGTAGTCCTAAACCTGCTGGATGGAATATTAGCTCTGAAAGACGGACCCCAAGCTGCGATTACTGCTGCTTTCTTCTTGCCACAAACAAGGTTTTCAATAACACAGTCACACATACAGGAAAAGCACAGGATGCTGTTTTCTTATTGCTTTTCCTTATCTCACAGAAAAAATAAATTTACGCCACCCAGAGAAAATTAATTTTGTTTTCGCTCTGAGATGTCTATCTCTGAGCAAGCGTCAGTGTGTTCTTAGTGGTGGCTAGTGGTAATCGGCTGTCGCTGCGAATCCAGGACATAGTGGCCCAGTCAGACTGTTCTGCACCCACAGAGCAATGTAGCTTCATCACAAACACAGGCGCTGTCTTAATCAGAAATAAAACATGTTTTTGTTCTATTTTAGTACCCGTATAAAGGGCCAGAGATTCCCACAAGTAGCAGGATGTTGCTTTGGTAGTAGTAGAATAGCAAAGTATATAGAATTCACCTTAAAAATAAAATAAATGTTTATGGCATGATATATACATGTGCACCTCCATGTAAGACTGAAAGGTTGTTGCTGTTTGGGCACTATGCAGTAATGTTAATAAGCAAGTAATTATTTTGATCCAAGTCGGTGACAAGAAATGTGGGACAGACTTTGTCAGCGATATGGAAGTGGCAGTGACGAACTTGTGAATAATTTTTTTTTATTTAGAACTAACACCCAAGGAAAAGCATGAGCATGTTAATCATTTTCTTCTGCTATATATAGAGTATGTAAATGTTTTTTTTTTTATGCTATAGCCAGGGCCGAAACTAGGATATCTGTCACCTGGTGCAAGGCAGCAATTTTGCTCCCCCTCCCTTCCTGTACCTGAAGTTTGTCCTTGCTCCTCCATAAGGCAGTGCACTACTGAGACGTCCTTGGTATAGTGACTTACATTATTCCACACACCATAATGCCCATTACACATTATGCCACACACTGCAATGCCTATTACAAAAGTGCCACTTACATATTTGCCCGACACTATTTTATACCCCACAGTAAGGCTTCTAATTACTTTAAAATTACCTGCTCATTGTCAGGGGTTACATGCTCATTGCCATGGGGTTACATGCTTGTTGCCATGGAGTTACATGCTCGTTGCCAGGGGTTACATGCTCGTTGCCATGAGGTTTGTGCTTCTTGCCATGGGCATTTATGCTCGTTGCCAGGGGGTTTATGCTCATTGCCAGGGGTTACATGCTCGTTGGCAGGGGTTACGCTCGTTGCTATGAAGTTTATGCTTCTTGCCAAGGGGGTTACATGCTCGTTGCCAGGGGTTACATGCTCGTTGCCATGGGGTTACGCTCGTTGCCATGAGGTTTATGCTTCTTGCCATGGGGGTTACATGCTCATTGCCATGGGGTTTATGCTTCTTGCCATGGGGGTTTATGCTCGTTGCCAGGGGATTTCATGGGAGAAGATGCATTTTCTCCCGGCAGCGCCATTGTGCTGGCCTAACAGACACTAGAGGTCAGGTAGGACCTCTAGCATCTGTCTCCTCTTAGGCGGCGTCCATTTTTGGATGGCCGTTTTCAGCAAAGTCCATGCGGACGGCAAGTCTGGATGGAATTTGCTGAAAACGGTCATCCAAAAATGGCCGCCACCAAGGAGGAGACAGACACTAGAGGGCCAGTAAGGACCTCTAGCATGTCTCCTCTTTGGCGGTGGCCATTTTTGGATGGCCGTTTTCTGAGTCTGCAGCCCCCAAGCCACCTCGAGTCAGCTTTTTTCACCCCCTGCAATCTGGCACCCGGTGCACGTGCACCTCTAGCCCCCCCCTAGTTGCGGCCCTGCTATAGCATAAGGTGAGCTACACAATTTTAAATGATATTGAATTCAGTGACGTGCTGGGGAGGCGCACATGTAACTCTCCCCTCACTACACTAAGCTGCAGCGTCCAATGATTCTCATACCTGCATTACTGTGTCTTCTCTTGCTGATGCTGTTTGAGCTCTGATCTCTAAACACTGCAGTGCACTTCCTGGTCACATGACACATCCAAGGTGTCCGTCAGTGCTCAAGGAACGCCCCCCTCCCATACTCAGAGGCATGCCTCATTTAGGCCTCTTTCTGTGCAGCTTACTGCCCATGGTGTGGCCCCACCCCCAGCTCTTCAAGCAGTGTCTGACTTTACAGAAGTGAGACTGAGCTGATGCTGCCTCATCTTTGTCTCCCTGCAGTCCCAGACGAGCTCCACAAAGCTAGTGAGTGTTAACTATAAAAAATGATTACAATAAGCAAGGAAGATGTTTATAGAAGTTATAAATATGCTAACCATTACACCATCTGTGCTGCCCTATAGTAATAGTAAAGTTAGGCACATTTTAAGGCTGAATACTGAAGCACTATAATAAGTGTTGCTAAGCAGCTAAAGAACCCTTTAATTTGCCCCAACTGGACACTATGGGGCCTATTCATCATCGAAGGCCGTACGGGGGCATGTCCATAAGACGCATCCCATTTTCGTCACTCTTGGAGGCGTGCCAGGCACTTACAGACACGCCGGGCAGCCCCCAAGCATTTCCCCACCCGCGGGACACTGCAACCCGCTGGTGAAGACGGCACCTGCAGGCTGTGAGGGCAGGGCGCCCTCCTTCTGAGTTTGCTGAATACCGGGGGGTCAGATTGTCGTTTGATGAATAGGCCCCTATGGCTGATAGACTATCACAGGTCACAGACAACTATCTTTTTTTTTTTTTTTTTTTACAATTGCAAAATGTATATGTTCATTTCTACATTTGTCACATATATGAAAAACAAGGCAGAGGTTTTCCTTTATTTATCTCCATTCCTAAAAGTGTGGGCGTTTGTCTTCAGTTTATGGAATAAACCAATGTAAATGTGCAGTCATTATAGAGTCTTCTGTATTTCCATACATTGTTGTTGCCAAAGCAGAGAGAGTATAGTCAGATGTTAGGGGCTCAGTGTACAGACACAGATGTAGGAGCTCATTCCTGGGATAGCTGTAGAATGTATCACAGTATAAAGCATAGGAAGCTCATTACTGACCCCGCTTGTAGCGTAATTCTGGAGACAATCTTAGAATTGCAGCCAATGTGTTGTCCTGAAGCATTTATTTGTTAGTAAATATATGAAATAATCAGGGTACTCAAAATCAATAAGTAAAGTGACTACTTGGGGTAAATTTACTAAGGTGAGAGTTTTTAGAGGTGGAGATGTTGCCCATAGCAACCAATCAATAGCTTGCACCCCTCGATGGCCACCGCTGCTGGGAGCCACTGAGCAAAATAGAGTCAGGACTTAGCGCCCACTAGGGGTGGGGCTAAGCTCTGTCCCGTCAAGGAAAACAATTAACCATCGGCTCACACTACCATCTTTTGCGGAGAACCATTGGCTATATGCCCTCGATGGCAAAACCATCAGGCATTGACAGTTAAACATCGATGACTGCTAACTATCGATGGTCGATGACCATCTCAACTTATCAGTATAAGTCACATTTTTAGCTCCAGACCCGTGTGACTTTTTATCCAGCGCTAAGGAGATCAGAGCCCATCAGGTTTGGGTTCGTTCAGTGGCTTAACAAGAAAATAAAATAATTACTAGGTTAGCTTATTATTATATTATTGCTGTGGCCCCCAGGGATTGCAGACTCAGGGCCTGATTCAGACCCACTCGCGAGCGCATAGCGCTTGCAAGCGGGTCGATGGTCAGCCAGTGCGCACTCGCGGCATGTGCAATGCACGTGCGCGAGCCCCGGGGCGAGAGAGAACTTCATTCGCTCCGGGGCTCGCTACAAAATGGGGCCACTGTTGATGTTGATCGACCGCTCACCCCGTTTTGTAGGCGGGGAGGGGGGGTGGCTGGACAAATGGAGGCGTTCCCGAAGGAACGCCTGCCGTTTGTGGGCGGCCCTACTGACATCATTCGTGATGTCAGTAGTGAACTTACTGCTCTATTAGAGCAGGAAGCTCACTTGGGCTTGCAGGAACAGAGACCCTATCACAAGGGTCTCGTCGCAAGCACGATGGTCGCGATAATTGCGACCATCACCAGGCCGCTCGCAAAAGCTGTGGGTGGTCACCCACAGCTATGCGAGCGGCCTGGAGGCGGATTTTTTTTTTAAATCCGCCCTGATTCAGAGCAAGCGCTCGCAAATAGCGAGCGCCTCTGAATCAGGCCCTCACTCTCTTGTGTATACCTTGACCTACCCCATATACTTAGTCCACATGAAGATGACACATGACAGGCGCTGACCCTAAACATGACAATGTCACCATTGATTGAGCCTATTCTGCAGGTTTTTGAATGCAGGAGGGTTGTGCTGGCCTCCTGTCCTGATTCTCCTGAGTGCTGTGGTCACAGTTCATGACGTAGGAGCTGGAACACCATGTAGCAGGCTCCCTATTAACCTGTGTCTTCTTCACTGAGCAAACAACGGCTGCATATGTCAATCTTGTACCTGTGTTTGCTAAAACACATTCCACTGCAATGTTTTCCCCTTTCAGCCGGCCACTCCAAGCAGAATGCACTATTATGACAAAAGCATGATATACCTTCCTTTACATATCAGCCAGACTGTATATATAAATAGTGTTGTGACCACCCACAGAGAATGTAAGGAAACAGAAGAAAAAAACAAAACAAAATAAAACATCCACTTGTTACCTCCGTACATTATACTGGGCGTCATAAGCGTCTATGAACGTGAGAAATTAGGTAACTGAACTCCAGCCAATGGTAATGCAAATATTTGCAGAAAACGGAGAGTAGCTCAATTTTATATTAACCTCTGCAACACCAGTTGGGAACCATGTGACATAAGGGGCACATTGCGGTTTGGCAGGTGCATTTAAGCACGTTACACAGGTCAGGATGGTCATATTATATAATAATTTTAAATAATAAAAAAAATAACTTGTGGTTGAATATTTGTCTACATATTTGTGAATGTTTTTGATAATGTATGTCCTTGAATAAAAGAATATATCCAAAAATAATTCAAGGCACATATATGTGTGTGTGTGTGTATATATATATATATATATATATATACACACACATATGCTAACAGTGGCCCAAGTAAGGGCCGCAGTCTGTTCGTGAAATACCTACCTACTGGTTGGCCAGGATGGCATTCGTCAAGGGTGCTATCGAGTTCGTGTGGGAGAAGGAGGGGTCTCCTCCCAGTGCCTGAATGTGCCGCTGCTATACAGATGTGACCACAGAGGTGGTGGGCAGAGAGGAGAAGTGTCCCCCGCTGGAGCCGCCCCCTCTCCTCGCCCAGTAGTTTTTTCCAGTTTTTTAAGGGGGAAGGGTGTGTGACTACATGTCTCCGGGATTGGCCACTGCCCTCCACGTACCAGGGCCCGTTGGAGGTCTTGACGGCCCTGCTGATACCTACCTGCACCTATATTTTTTATTGTAGCATGTAAAACAAAAAAAACAACTATACAAAAATGAGAAATAATCACCATACGGCCCCTGATGATTAAGTATCCACCTCACTGCGGAGGCCTTATCACCGGTACAATTCATCATTGCTTCGGCACGGGGACAGCTGCTCCAAAAAGCAGTTGTCCTCGCAATTAGTAGTTACCCACCCCCGTCGCCGGCTTCTGCGCATGTGTGACCTGCCGGGGAGGCAGTGAGAAGGTGGCGGAGGGATTCTCTCTTAGCATCTCCAAAATCCCTTCCCATAGGAAAGAGCGGGGCTCCGAGTACAAGCGACATCTGAAGATGGCGTTTATTCTTGCAGGAAAACTCAGATACTTCAAGTTTTCGGAGTTTACTGAATATCAGGTGGTCCTATCGGACTCCTGGTAATGAATGGCCCGTTACCTTAAAAATATGTGTAAACGGCTTCCGGTTCCGGCTCTGACATATGCGGTCGCTGATCAGAGCGGCTCCGTTACCTTCCCGACTAACCTCTCTTACAAGGCTAATTACTAGCCTCTTTGCAGCGGCGTCCCGACGCCTAAGTCCCTGGAGCTGTGCTGGATGTGCATGGAGAGAATCCACTGACCGCCGCACGCTGGATTCCTATATGGCGCCGGTCGCCACTGGTACTGCTCCTGCTCCCCCGGACTCTAATGCTACCCTAGGTGAGGGTCCCAGACAAGCAGGTAACACAGAGAATGCCCCTTACAGCCGGTATCCTGCCAGGAAGACCCCTCAGAACCCGCTACTTCTCATCGCACTAGCGCTGCAGACCATGCTGCTGATGACACGGCTGTCCCATACAGTGCCCTAGTCCAGGCTGTGAGAGAGGCAATGGGCCCATTATTACAGGCTCAGACTGCTGATATTAAGGAGCAAATCTCCCAATTATCTCATAGAGTTCTCCATACTGAACAGAGACTGGTTGAGATATTCCATGATGTAGCAAACTAAAGATTAAAAAATCTGTGGAAGAAATGGAAAAGTCGCGCCACCGCCTCTGGAATAAATTGGACGATCTTGAGAACAGGTCGAGGCGGAACAACCTCCATATAGTTGGTCTCCCTGAATCAGCCTGGGCTATATGATTTCATCTGTAACACTCTTCCTGCATTACTAAATACTCAGGACGCGTGTTATGGATTAATAATAGAGCGTGTACATAGGATTGTCCCTCAACGCTCAGACGAGGTGGCCCGCCCGTGTGTGGTCATAGTCAGATGCCTCAACTACCTTCACAAGGAGGCCCTGTGGTCGGCATCCCGAAAGCAAAAAAACCTGGCTTGGGAATCCCACAAGTTATTTATTTTCCAGGACTATTCCGCAGATTTATCGAGAGCTTGGAATAACTTCTCTGCCTTATGTTCCAAACTAGCCAAAGATGGGAAGAAATTTTCCCTGGTTTATCCTGCTCGTCTGAGCCTGTTCGATGGGATGTTGTTTATGGACTTCACAACGGTGGTCGATGCCGAAGCCTTTCTGCAGGAGAAAAGAGCTTCTACCCAGGATTATGGAGAGTGACTTTCACCACAAATTTACCCTTGATTTTTCATAAATTGACTACGGGAGATTTCAGTTCATGATACTAACCTCAGATGCCCTGCGACAGGTCGTATAGGTCTCATAATTGTATTTTGCATGTAATCTAAATTGAAGTATAGCAACCAAGCGGCCATGTTTTCTGTTAGATGTCTGCAGTGCTGTGGGTGAGGCAGTGCATGATTTATGGGTTAAAGCTAGTTACTTGTCCACACAAGTTTTTCCGTTCTGAAAAAGTTTTATCTCTGGAGGCCTCTGCTTATTTACTTGCTTATGAAACTTATATTTGCAAAATATGTGAAATCTAATCATTTTCTGTAATGATTGCCCATATTATTTATATTTTTCTCTTTTGCTCTTGTTCTGATATTCAAAGATGTAATGTTGCTTTCACTGCAAAATGTTTGGAATTCTATTCAACATTTTTAATGTATTTTTCCATGTAAGAATGATGTCTCCCCTGTCTGCGACCTTCGCTCTCCTCTGGTTTTCCCCTATTCTTTATGTTTCTTTTTTGTGGTGTTGAAGAATTATCGATATGTTTCCCTTTTTTTATTAATCTATGGGAAGGGAGTGTAGGATAGGCTCCTGGAATGTTGAAGGCTTTAACTTCCCCCAGAAGAGGAAAAAAGTACTTTTATATTTAAATAAATTGAAAGTTGATGTGATTTTTATACAAGAATCTCATCTGACTCCTTCGGAAATAGAAAGTTAAATACATTGAAATGGAAAGTTTTGGCATCCGCACCCTACACATCCAAAGTTAGAGGGGTCCTTATCCTTGTTGAGCAACATTTGCAGATTCAATTGGTAGCCACAAAAAGTGACCCAGGAGGTAGATACCTTTTGTGTGAAGTTCTAATGGCTACTTAAACTGATTTATTTTGATCGACAATCTGCAATGCCAGATATTGAACATGGGATAATCTCATTCTATAAGAAATGGGGTCCTTATATAGACACCCTGGAGGATATTACACAATCACATATCTTCAAGGTGTTTGAGTCTACTGACTGGTTTCTCCATAAAAAAAACTACTAGAGACAGCCTAGAAGAAATTTATAATTTAACAGAATGGATTCTTTAATGAAACTTCAAATATTAAAACGCTAGACAAATAATTACATATGTAAGAGATTAACATGTTCTGCTGAAGCCGATGAGGATTTCTTTCTTTTGTTCCTAATAAGGGGCCCCCTTATTATCTTAGATGCTATTATAATTTTGACATCGCAATGTTAATTGTTCTAAATATCTATGCCAATGCAATTACTATGATGTCTGTTCTAGAGTTGCTATAAGATGGATTTGTTCCAAACAATTGCGATGATTGTACTGTATTATAATGTATTGTGTTTACTGACAAAAATGTTTTTTTGTTATATTTTCAACATTTTTGCAAAATTTAATAAAAATGTATTTAAAAAAAAAAAAAATAAAAAAATGGCAGCAGGCCTCCCTCCCTGATTCATCCTCTTCGGCTTCCTAATGGGTCTCTCACCTCCAGTGGGGCTGAAGTTGTAGAGCTGGTGAGATCATTCTATGAGAAATTATACTCTGATAACACGGATCTCAGCCCTCCTTTAAATTCCACAAAATTTTGGGAAGATTTGCCTCTTCCGCAGGTCTCCTCGTCTTCCTCTTGACTTCCCCTATCACTGAACTGGAGGTGGAGAAAACTATTCAAAACATGAAAAGGGGCAAAGCCCCAAGCCCAGATGGCCTCTCGGCAGAGTACTACCACATTCTAACTACAAAGGTATGCCCGTCGCTTACAATGGCGTTAAACCATATGTTGAAATTTGATTCTATGCCCATTCATTGTAACTCAGCAATTCTCAAAGTTTTACCAAAGCCTGATCGGGATCTTATCGTTCTATATCGCTTCTAAATTTGGATTACAAAATCCTGACAAAGATAATTGCAAAGCGTTTAAATCAGGTGTTGCCCTCTGTGATTCACGAGGACCAAACTGGGTTTATAGCTGGTAGACACTCAGTGGTCAATATCCGCAGGGTTCTATCGACTATTGTAGCCGCTAATGACTCAAGGGACTTGTTGGACAAAGCCATATTATCTCTGGACGCCGAGAAGGCTTTTGATATGGTACCATGGCCACATCTATATGAGACATTGACAAGATTTGGATTCGGGGAAAGATTTATAGGAATACTGAGTACTCTATACTAATCCTAATACTCAAATTGTATGCAACGGGCATGTATCGAACCCATTTCAGATTAGAAAGGGGACCCGGCAAGGTTGCCCACTATCGCCCCTCTTGTTCGCAGTTGCTCTTGAACCTCTCGCGATTACACTACGTTGCTCCCCTATGTTTAGAGGTATCTTGGTGGGTAATATTGATTTGAGGGTAGCCCTCTTTGCAGACGAGCTGTCTTTGTCATCTCCGTCCGTAACTATCCCCATAATTATGTCCATCATCACAGAATTTGGTGAATTTTCAACGTATAAAATTAATATAACCAAATTAGAAATACTGGTGATTTCAGGTGATCTACAGGCTCTATCACAAGATGTCTCGCTTGAAAATGTCAAAATATTGTCGTCTCAAATTAAATATTTGGGAGTTCAAATCCCCGCCCAGCTCTCCAGGTTATACTCCCTCAATTTTTCCCCACTAATCCAAGCAATAGGTAACATGCTAGATAGATGGATGCTCTTACCCCTGTCGCTCCTTGGAAGGGTAGCATTAATAACATCTGTCATCTTTCCAAAACTTTCATATATTATACAGATGCTCCCAATCAGGTTAACCAGGGCAGACATTACTCTTATCTCAAAATTGTTTAGCAAATTTATATGGTCCAGTAAGAAACCTAGAATTGCGTACCATAAATTGAGATCCCTGAAAAACCAAGGAGGTCTTAATTTCCCTGATTTATCCCATTTCACTAATGCTGTCCATTTTAGGTATATATTAGATTGGCTGCTTAACCACGATATTTATACATGCTACCCCCTGGACTGTGCCCTGATGGCCCCATTCTCTTCGGGAGCCTTATTACATTCTCCCAAAGCAGATATACCTTCAAATATTTAACAAAATATAATGTTTCACGACACCTACTTAGCCTGGTGGTCCATAAATAAAGCATTCAAAATAAACCCTAGACATTCAAAATGTATCCCTTTCTGGGGAAACCCACAGTTTATTCCAGCTATGGAAAATGCAACCTTCCTAAGATTAAGGAGTAAAGGTATACGCTCGTCTGCTGACGTATTTGACCCTGGGGGCAACTTATTTTCATTCTCAGATTTGAGAAATAAGGTCGACATCTCTCATTCATACTTTTTTTCAGTTATCTCCAGATCAGACACTTCGTACAATCGATTCCCGCCCCTTGGGATGGACCGGAAAGACCAGACTTTCTGATGTCATTAATTGGGTCTTCAACTAAGATTGCCTATAAGACTAGAATTCTCTACTACCGAGAATTGATTAACCCTGCATTTCCTAAGATATGGAGTAAAACAGTTAAAGCATGGAATTCGAACCTTGCCGCTATTGAATCTGAAAATGTTTTCCTACATAATTTTGACAATATATTACGTATTTTACCCTCCTCTTCACCTCAAGAGGCCCTCATTAAAGTAATCAATTGGGCATATATTGCTCCTCATCAACGTGCCTTTATGGTTCCCTCGGAAACTGGATTCTGTAGAAAGTGTGCTCACTCCTGAGCGTCATTTATACATTGTTTTTGGGAATGTGGGGTGATAAAGAAATTCTGGAATAAATCAATTATATATATTAATAAGCAGTTTGTCTTGAAACTTTACCCAGACCCAATAGCATTGTTGTTCGCTAATTTTATGTCCTGGAATTCTGGAACGCCTATTACACATTTAATTCCATTTTTAACCATTACAGTAACCGTGGCAAAAAAAGTAATCTTGCAGCATTGGACATCTCGATCCAAACCCTCTATTTCCGAAGTTAAACAAGCCTTGTTACAATTAATGTTTTTTGATCGTTACTCTACTGCCCCAGAAATAGAAACTGGTATTCTTCGCTTTTACCGTAAATGGGGAGTTTTTATTGACACACTGGATTTAGAACTACAGTCTAACATATTTAAAATTTTCGAGAACACAGAATGGTTCCTCCTCCGACAATAGGGCTCAGCTACGTAGATAACCTTATACTCTAGGATGCACGACGGTCCCATCTAGATATCCTTCTTCTATCAATATTTTATTTATTATTTTTCTTCCCCTTACCCTCCTTTTTTCCCTTGTCGACTGTCCCCCCTGTGTTGTCTATTTTGTGTATATATTCATGGTTAAAATCTACATGTAATCTAAATATATCATTGTAGTCTGTCATGACCAATGGATATATGTAAAAATTGTACCAATATTCATCATTTTGTATAACCTTTGCAATAAATATACGTTGCAAAAAAAAATAAAAAATGCGGAAACTAGTGTTCCTGCATAGGCCCTTTAAGGTGTTGAGAGCACTGAAATCCAAAACATAAAAACTAGCTAGATATTTGAGGTTTTATCAAGACTGAGGTCCTGGAAACCGGCCCCTGTTAATACCATATATTTTTCTGTGTCATTCGAGTTCTTAAGCCTTTTTTAAAGTCCAGATATTGAGATAGGGAGATTCAAATCCAATATAAAGAATACAAAGAAATGAATCATATTAGAGTGAAACCGTCCAGGGACAACGCTCTAAAACCTGCATCTAGGTCTAGAAATTCAAAAAATTAGGGGCTGCCAGAAGCTTTGCAGCAGCAGAGGATTCAAGAGTCTTAAATGTTTTTAGAGGAATACAAATAATTTGTGCAAATCTCGAAAGTCCCTTAGTATTACTAATGAGTTTAAATCTAATTCCATTCAAAGTCAATGGGATGTGCGATCAAGCGGGAGCGTTATCATGAATGAAAGTGGCTCATCGCTGGTGTACAATAACTCTTGGCAGTTAAATAAAGATATACGCTTATTAAAGGGCTGTATTCTGATAAGCTGTCCGGGTCACCTGGGAACAGAATGACTGGTCTCCTTATCAAAGTATAAAACATGTTTTATTCATAAATGTAAATGCAGAACTGAAAGTTAGACTAGAGGTTTTTTTATTTCAACACTGACAGATGTGTGGTCTAGCCCAGAGGTTCCCAAACTTGGTCTTTAAGGTACTCTAGTGGTCCATGTTTTAAGGATATCCATGGTTGAACATAGATGATTAAATCAAAAGACTAAGGGCCTGATTCAGCACAGAACGCAAGTCTGCATACACACGCACCCGGCCACTGCGAAAATATGCTAATGAACCCAATCGCAATGACACCGCAGCACAAGAACCAGACGCCCAACACTACATAATGCCGCCCACTTCCCTCTACTCACATCCGCAATATCTCGCTAGACAGCGAAAACATCGGTAACATCGAGAACCATCCAACTCATTAGCATAATAGTGGTTGACCTGACCTCACTCAGGATTTGGGCCGCTTCCTGTGTGCATCTAGAGCTCCAGCTGGGTCTTCCATCGCAGGGGCTTTATGCACGCCCCTGTAAATGGTCACTGGCACGCCTGAATTTCACTGACCCCCCCGTCCCCCGTCCCCGTCACAACCCCCAAACGGTCAGTTATTGTCAATGTGTGCTGAGACTGCGTGCTCCCTGCGATGGCTTCCCGATTGCTGCGGCCAGTTCGCGCACAAGCAACTATGATGCATACATATGCGCAGAACGCAAACATCGTCCGGGTGTGCGCAAATTTGTGTCTGCGTTCCTTGCTGAATCAGGCCCTAATGTCATAATTAAGTCACCTGGATACCCTTAAAATCTGGACCGTAAGGGTGCTTTGAGGATAGAGGGCCTGATTCAGAGCCGCTCGTAAGCAGCCGCTCATTCGCTCTGAGCGATGTTCGCACAACTGCACATGCGTATGGGTCGTAATGCGCATGCGCAAACCAGTCATTGCGATCAGAAATCGAGCGCTCGCAAAACAGCGAGGGGCTGCTAATTTGATTGAAAGAATGTACCGTTTGTCGGTGGTAACAGGGGAAGGTGCTTGAAAATGGGGGAGTGGAGATCCGAACGCAGGCGTGCCTAACGGTAAAAAGGGCGTTTAATGGGAGTGCATAATTAGTAAAGGAGCGTCATCGACCACGTCACTTGGTTGTCTTTTAGCATGAACTGCTCGCAGTGATAGCGGTAAGAAAAACCTACCACAAGCACTCCGCGCAGTTCAGATGCCTTTCGATGTACCCGATTAATCAAATAAATACCGGAGATGACGTGTGATGCGAACGGCAAAGGGGTGTATTTACAAAATAGCGAGCGCATTTTTAGTTCGCTCGCACAGACATAGAGGCGTCAACAAACCGCAATGAGCGAGCGCACAATTTAAATAGCCGGCCCCTTGTTTGGAATGACCGTCCGCATATAGCGTCCGGGTCTGAATCAGGCCCAGAGTTTGGGAACCTCTGGTCTAGCCTATATTACATACACAGTTCTCCCACAGGTACATTCACTCACATTTACATAATTTGAAGTACATTCTATCAGGACTTTCACCCCTTTCTCTCTGCGAGTTGCTGCTATCTATCGCCCACCTGGGCCACCCCAACAATTTCTGGAACATTTTTCTGCCTGGCTCCCTCACTTCCTATCCTCTGACATCTCCACCATCATTATGGGTGATTTCAATATCCCCATTGACAATCCACAATCTCCTCATACCTCCAAACTTCTCTCTCTAACCTCCTCTCTTGGCCTCTCCTAATGGACTGACTCCTCTACTCATCAGGGTGGCCACTGCTTTTATCTTGTATTCACCAGACTATGCTCCATTTCTGATTTCACTAATGCTCCTTTCCCTCTCTCAGATCACAACCTTATCTTCTGCTCACTCTCCTCCATTACATCAACATCAATGTCATTGAAATCAACCAAACCCCCTAAAACTTGCAGAAATATTAATGGTATTAATTTTCAACAATTATTGACCTCTCCACAACAACGACTCCCACCAATTTCTACATTCACTTCTCCTGAGACTGCTGCATCACACCTAAACCAGATTCTAGAAATAGCCCTTGATGAAGTAGCTCCAGCTACCCATCACACTCCATGTAGACTAAGACATCAACCATGGCATTCTAAATTATCAAGACATCTACAAAAACTCTCACGTAATGTAGAACGTCAGTGGCGTAAGTCTTGTACTCCAAGTGACTTCCTCACATATAAGACTATCTACAACTCCTATCGTACTGCTATTAGGGGTGAGTTTCCAATCTGTAATCTCTGCTCAAGCCTCTAATCCCAAGCAACTTTTTAATACAAATAAACTGCTTCTTACCCCTCCCTCACCCACCCCACCTACTACTATCTGTGCACAAGATCTTGCTTCCTATTTCAAGGACAAGATTGATAAGATCCAAAATGAAATGGTATGCTCTTCCTCAGCTAGTGCCCTGCTCAATTCCCTACCTGAACCCTCTGGCACATTCTCTTCATTTGACACCACAAATGAAGATGAAGTATCTACACTTTTCTCACCCTCCTACTCTATTACCTCTGCTCTTGATCCCATACCTTCACAAATCAGTAAAGCTCTGTCTTCTGTGCTCATCCCAACCCTAACTAAAATCTGTAAAGCTCTCTCTCTCTACTGGCATCTTTCCATCACTGTTCAAGCATGCAGTGATTATTCCCATTCGGAAAAAAACACAATCCTGACCCTAACACTCTCTCAAATTACTGTCCCATCTCCCATGCCCCTCCAAGCTACTTGAGAGACTTGTCTACACCTGCCTCACACACTTTCTTAAATCACACAACTTATTGGACCCACTTCAGTCTGGTTTAAGGGGCTGATTCAGAGCCGCTCGTAAGCGGCAGTACGCTCGTTCCGAGCGATGTTCGCACATCTGCGCATGCGTACGGTTTTTAGTACGCATGCGCGAACCAGTCAGTGCGGCAAAAAATCGTTTGTTCGCTATATAGCGAAGGCCTGCTATTTTGAGTGACAGAATGAGGCGTATGTGGGTGGTAACAGGGGAAGGTGCTTGAAAACGGGGAGTGGAGATCAGAACGCAGGCGTGCTTAAAGGTCAAAGCGGGCGTTTTATGGGTGTGCATAATTAAAACAGCAGCGTCATTGACCACGTCACTTGGTTGTTTTATAGTCAGAACTGCTCGCAATATAGTGGTAGGAAAAACCAACCACAAGAATAGCGAGCAGTTCATACGCTGTTCAATGTACTCGATTATTCTAATAAATAGCGGACATGACGTATGATGTGAGCGGCAAGGGGGCGTATTTTTCAAAATTACGACCGCAAGTTTTGCTCGCTCGTTCAGACTTAGAGGCGTGAACAGACAGCAATGAGCGAACGGTTCATTTGAATAGCCACCCCTTGTTTTTGAACGAACGACCGCAAATAGCGAGCGGCTCTGAATGAGGTCCTAAGTTCCCAACACTCCACAGAGACAGCACTGACTAAGGTAGTGAATGATCTAGTCACTGCCAAGGCTAAAGGACATTACTCACTTCTAATTCTTCTAGATCTCTCTGCTGCTTTTGACACTGTTGACCACTCTCTTCTCATACAAACACTACAAGCCCTAGGTCTTAAGGACAGCACTTTCTTGGTTCTCATCCTACCTATCTAATCGCTCTTTCACTGTTCACTTTTCTGATTCTGCCTCCTCCTCGCTACCAGTTGGAGTACCGCAAGGCTCTGTTTTAGGTCCTCTGCTATTCTTAATCTATACCACCTCTCTTGGCAAACTAATCCGCTCTTTTGGATTTCAGTACCATCTGTATGTGGATGATACTCAAATCTACCTATCCTCCCCAGATTTATCACCATCTGTATTGGTCCGTGTCATTGAATGTCTTTCTGCCATTTATTCTTGGATGTCATCTCGCCACCTCAAATTAATTAATTAATTAATTAAAGAATTAATTATATTTCCATCGGCCAATAACACTTACCAACCTGATCTCTCCATCACTGTTGATAACACGACAATCCACCCTGCCCCACAAGCTGGCTGCCTAGGTGTCATCCTTGACTCTGAACTGTCCTTTGTTCCCCACATTCAATCTGTCTCAAAATCATGTTACATAAATCTAAAAAACATATCCAAAATTCAACCATATTATACACAAGACATTGCAAAAACTCTAGCCATGCACTCATCATTTCCCGCATTGACTATTGCAATAGTCTCCTTACTGGTCTTCCCAAAAAACAGGCTCTCGCCATTACAATCCATTATGAATGCAGCTGCGAGGCTGATCTTGCTTGCCAAACATTCATAGTCTGCTGCTACGCTCTGTCTGTCCATCCATTGGTTGCCGGTTTTCTACCGTATTCAATACAAAATACTTTTACTTACACATAAGGCTATTATCCAGACCACACCCTCATACATCTCTTCACTCATCTCCAAATATCTCCCAACCGGAGTCGGTATGAAATACCCGGCAGCGTCTGGCCGACAACAGCAGAGTTCCTGGAAGCGGAAGCCCGACAGCGCTGGAAATCCCGATCGTGGATAGGTAAGTACTAACTAACCTAACCCTCCTTAGGGGTGCCTAACCATAACCTCCCCCCCAAGTGCCTAACCATAATCCCCCCTCTAAGTGCCTAACCCTAACCACCCCCTTCCCCACTGCCTAAACCTAAGTTCCCCGGGGGGGTGCCTAACCCTAAGTCCCCCCCCGGGGTGCCTAACCCTAACCCTCCCCCTAGCCTAACCCTAACCCTCCCAGGGGGGTGCTTAACCCTAAGTCCCCCCCAGGAGCCCTAAACCTAACCCTCCCCCCCGCGGCTGTCTGCTCGTGGCGCCCGGCATCACTTCGATTGGGATGCCGGGTGCTGGTCTCCCGGCATCGGGGAAATGTCAGGTGCCTACATCTAGACGCCAGGGAGTTCATCCCTCACCAGTATATGACAGTCGGGAAGCCGGCTGCCGGTATTAAGGCAGCCGGCTTCCCGATTGTATACCCTCCCAACCCGACCTTTCCGCTCAGCAAGATCTGCATCTCTCATCCCCACGCATTACTTGTTCCCATTCACGGTTACAGGACTTTTTTCAGGCCCCACTCTATGGAATACCTTACCACTCACAATAAGACTTCCTCTAGTCTCCAATCCTTCAAGCGTTCCCTGAAAACTCACCTCTTCAGACAAGCTTATCAGATTCTAGAACCGCTCACATGGTATGCAGTCGGGAAGCCGGCGGACCTAATCCCGACAGCCGGCGACTGTCATATCCCGGCAAGGGTCTTAAGACAGGCGTTGATATGCCGACGCCTGTCATTAGACATACGCCGGAGCCCGACGCCCGGCTTCCCGATCGAAGGGACACTGGGTGCCAAGCGCGGATAGCCACGGGGGGGGGGGGGCGAGGTTTAGGGTTCCCGGGGGGGACTTAGGGTTAGGCTAGGGGAAGGGGGGGTTAGCGTTAGGCACTGGGTGGGAAGGTTACAGTTAGGCACCCCTAAGGGAGGGTTAGGGGGTAGAAATAGGTTAGTATATACTTACCTTTGACGATCGGGATTTCCTCCACTGCCGGGATGCCGCTCTAGGGATTCCAACCGCAGGGAATGGGTCCGGCGGTAAATCATACCGATTCCACTCACATAACCTTCATAGCTTCCATATCTAATTACATCCCCTTTCACAGTCCACACACAACCTCACACATTGTCTTTCTCTCACATCCTCCTGACATTTGGCTGACATTCCTGTGTGACTGGATCATGCTGCCCACCAAGAAACTCTGCATTCTGGCTGGACCAAAATGCAATATATAGCACCTATCCTTGTGTACAAATGCCTATTTCCCTATAGATTGTAAGCTTGCGAGCAGGGCCTTCCTACCTATATATCCTTCTGTTATTACCCAGTTTTGTTCTTTTAATGTTTCCAATTGTAAAGCGCAACGGAATATGCTGCGCTATATAAGAAACTGTAAATAAAGAAATAAATATATGATTTTTAAGCACCATTACACTGCAGTACTCGCTTCCCATATACAGAGGTAACCTCTAGAGAGGGCATGGCAGTGACAGCGGAAGCCCGGCAGAGGTGAAGATCCTGACTGCTAATTTAGGTAAGTACCACTAACCTAATTCCCTACCCGAACTCTCCTTTAGGGGTGCCTAACCCTAACCATGCTCTAAGTTCCTAAACCTAACCCCCCCTTCCCCGCAACCTAAACCTAAGTCTCCCGGGAGGGTGCCTAACCCTAACCTCCCCTGGGGGTGCCTAACCCTAACCCCCCCTTCCCCTAGCCTAACCCTCCCGGGTGCTGCCTAACCCTAAGTCCCCCCCTGGAGCCCCTAACCTAGCCCTCCCCCCCCGTGGCTGTCAACACCCGGCTTACCTTTGATCGAGATGCCAGGGGTCGGGCTCCCAGCATAGGAAAAATGTTGGGATTTCAACGCCTGTCATTAGACCCTTGCTGGGATTAGACAGTTGAGATGCCGACGGTCGGCATTTAGACCGTCGGCATCCCATCTGCTTACCATTTATACTGGGTGCCCGAGTCCAGTGGGACCCACACTATACACCCTGCACCATTTAGTAGGTATATATTACATGATTACATCTCCAGAGTTCTGCACCTTTGCTGCACAAATCACCTGGAAAATGGTGCAGGTGCCATTTTTCCAGAGATCAGTGCAGAAATCATGAGGAACATCAGGGCCTGGATTATAGGCAGGGCAACAGGGCCGGTCGTCCCGGGGCCCCCACACCTAGGGGCCCGCTGCAGTGTTCCTCAGCAGGCAGTCAGCCGGGCAGCGCTGAGCACTTGGGCTCAGAGCGCGGCTCTGCTCCGGCCGGTGGCAGGCAGGCTTTGTGGTGCCGGTGGTGTGCTGTACGGCAGTGCGGGCGTTACATCAGAGGTCACGCTGCCCAGGCCCACTCAAGCCCACCCGGCCTCAAACGTGTCTGAACGAACCCAGCCTGAAGCCCACATAGGTGAGCAGACAGGAGGGTGAAAAGTAGGGTGAGTGAAATAATGTTTATTTTGTTATTATTTAAGTGTGGTGCTGCTGGGCTGGTTGTGGGGGGCACACTATTAAATATATATAAAAATACTGTGTATATATATATATATAATATATATATACATGCACACACAGTATATCTGTGCATATATATATATAATATGTATAGATATATAAATCTTTGATCACTGATAGGGGCCCCCACAAATTTGTTGTACAGGTTTCCCCACAGACTTTAATCCGGCCCTGAGGAACATACCTGTTGAGTAATGTACGCCCACGTTACTTCCAATGTGGCATTGACGCCTTTGGCAGTGTAACGAACAGCTTTACAAGCAAAGAAGAGGGAAACATTAAAAACACACTGAGTAGTGCTTCAGGGACAAAACCGAAAGGTCAGAGTTGGTGTAAGAGGTTGTACTGAAGCTATAAGAGAGTCGATGTTTACAGTTTTAGCTCTAGCTTTTTACACCTCTCCGTAAACGTTTCTGCCCTTGGTTGCAGTGGAATCTTCTGAGCAGGGGTTTAGAGAGGGGTGAAGCAGGTACTATTTACCTAGGCCCGAGGCTTGTCTGAGTGGCCCGGCAGGGGCACAGGCCACCTACGGAGGAAAAGGAATGATCCCCCTCTGCAGCATGCATGGTATTTTTCTTTCTTTCTTAATTGTTCAGAGAAGGGATGGCCATTAACCATCGTTGGTTAATGACCGATGGACAATGGTTTTGGCTTTGATGGCAGAGATCCAGTAGTCCCCCACCCTCAATGGCACAGAGCCTCGCAATGGTAATTTTGTTTAGTTTTTTTATCCCTGGCGCCGGGACACTGGGCCTGATTCAGAGCCGGACGCTCTGACAGAGCACTCGCTCTGAATCAGGGCCGGCCTTCTGTTTTTTTAGAGCGTCCTTCTGGCCACTCGCATAGCTGTGGGTGACCACCCACAGCTATAGCGAGCGGCCAGGAAGATGGTTGTGATGGTCAAGACCATCGCGACCATCGGGCTTGCGACGAGACCCTTGTGGTAGGGTCTCGTTGCCGCAAGCCCTAGAGTGCTTTCGGCTCTAACAGAGCCGAAAGCACTCCCACTGACATCACTTGTGATGTCAGTGGGGCCGGCCCCAGACGGTAGGCGTTCACATGGGAACGCCTCCGTCTGGGCAGCCACGCCCCGACCCGTCCACCAAAGGGGGTGTGCTGTCACTCAACATCGGCAGCACGCCCCCTTTGGTACGAGACCCGGAGCGACGGATTGCCCGTCGCTATCCGGTTCTCGTGCATGCGCACGACGGAGCCGGCTCCGTCGTGTGCATGCGCACTGGGCCACCATCGACCCGCTTGCGAGCGCATAGCGCTCACGAGCGGGCCTGAATCAGGCCCACTGTTTGCTGTATTGTGAGAAAGAGAGCAGGGACATTGGTGGCCCAATCCATCAATGGTCCCCCATCGATGGTTTAATACCATTGAGGTTAACAACCAGTGGTACCATTGATGGTGATCATCAATGGTTAATCTACCGATGGCTATCCCTAGCTTAGACTAGAGTAGATGAGGCCACTTCTCCTGGATTTGGCCTCACCACCTGGGTCACCCAGGCTCATCATGTGACTCAATGGTTCTGCTTCTGAGAGCATAGAGTAGGCATGATCTCAAAGCATTGTGTAGTGCTCAAACGAGGCCCTAACAATGTGGTTCTACCCCTGACGCCTCCTCACAGCTAAGGAAGTTGCCGCTTCAGATATGTTTCCTATGTAACTGAAAGGCAAAAGCATAATTTTGCCGTAAACATTCCCTTCTTTTGAACCAATCTTGTGGTGGACGACCAAAATATGAGGCTCCCATACAGGTATTAGAACAATTCCATTTCGGAATGTCTGCATGACCCTCCGGCAAGATCCAGTAGTGTAATTGGTGACTGCCAATTGGTTAAATGCCTTTACATACATACTGGAGCTCATTCAGACCCGCTCGCAAGATGCGATCGCTCACTGCCAAAAAGGGGCCGGATATTTAAATGAAGCGCTCGCACTGCGTCGCGTAAGGACGCCCACTGTGTGTTAGCGAGCTACTGCAAAGTGCGCTCGCAAGTGTCTGAAGACACCCCCTTGCCACTCGCAACACACGTCATCTCCGGGAAATGTATGCTTAATCGGGACCATCGTGAGCCATCAGAGCTGCTCGCAGCCCTTGGGGTTGCCTTTCCCCGCTGCAAGCACTGCGATCATTGCGGGCTGAAATACATGCAGGTGACGTGTTCAATGACGCTATTTTGCTAATTATACACGCCCTTTAAATGGCGTTTTGGTGGACTGACACGCCTGCTTTCCCAACACCACTCCCCCGTTCACAAGCACCTTCCCCTGTTACCACCCACAAACGGCGCCATCTGTCACTCAAAGCAGCGACCTGATAGTGGCTTATAAGCAACCAAAATCAGAGCGCAACGAATGGCTTGCGCACGGGCACTGCAAATTATACGCATGAGCAGATGGGTGAAAATCGCTCACAGCGAGCGATCGCGCCTTAGCGAGCGGGTCTGAATCAGGTCCACTGTGTAAAACCTTGATTTTGTCTATGATCTATACGTCCCCTAATATGACTTTACACTGCAAAAATCAATACAAATCCTCTAATAAAAAGCAAAATCAACAGCATCACAACGTTACTTCAAGGTAAAACTCTTCAAAAAGTCCCCATGGAAACTGCATGAACAATCATGATTATATACAGTAAATTACATACTAGCAAACATATCATTTAATACTGGCAACCTTTTGCCCAAATTAAGCAGGGAAAGAAATGGTTTGTAGAACGGCAAAATATCTAAAAAATATTCAAAACTATTTAACAAGGCAAGAGAGAAACCTTCACTCGGGGTTAGGGGGGGGCAACAGAGACAGTCAGAGGTGTCATTCGTGTGCATCTAGTTTGGTATTATATAATATAACTGCAAGCCCATCCTGATGTAGTCAAATGGTCATCAATGGTTACATGCATAATAATTCATAATAGTGTCAACAATTGTGATGTAAAATGCAGACAAGACACTGTGTCGACACACTCAGAATGTCGACATTAAGGTTAGGCTGTGAGGGGAGGTTAGGGTTAGGCTGCGGGGGGGAGGTTAGGCTGTCAGGGAAGGTTAGGGTTAGGCTGCAGAGGGAGTTTAGGGCTAGGCTGCAGGAGGAGGTTAGAGTTAGGCTGTAGGGGGGCGTTAGGCTGCCAGGGAAGGTTAGGGTTAGGCTGCAGGGGAAGTTTAGGGCTAGGCTGCGGGGGGAGGTTAGAGTTAGGCTGTGCGGGGAGGTTAGGCTGCCAGGGAAGGTTAGGGTTAGGCTGCAGGGGAAGTTTAGGGCTAGGCTGCGGGGGGAGGTTAGAGTTAGGCTGCTGGGGGAGGTTAGAGTTAGGCTGCAGACGGAGGTTAAGTCTGCGGGAAGGGGGTTTAGGGATAGGCTGAGGGGGGAGCAGTGGCGTCCCTCCCTGAGGTGACACCCAGTGTGAGTAGGGATGCAAAAAAAGTCGTGACCTGGCAGGACAGGGGGCGTGGCTTCACGGGTAGGGGATTGGACCGATATAGCAGCTATATCGTTCCGTGTGTAGGCACAATATCGTTCATTGAGCCCTCCCGTGGGGTCGTCCAACGCTCCTCCAGATCTTTCTGCATGCACAAGAGATCTGGAGAAGCAGCGAACGATCACATGCGGTTCTATGCTGGGGGGGGGGGATTGCCCCGTGTGTGGGGACTGCCCGATGTGTCGGCCGTCGGTCGCAGCGGCGGACCCTATACCCTGCTTTAGAATTACCAGTCCCAGCTATTGCAGCATTTTGTGTTATTACCACTGCAAAATAGCAGCACTCTCTGCACAACCCCTGGTAGAGGCTGCATTACAGGACAGAAAAACTCCAGCGCTTCCCCACATGAATCTTTGCCTATGTAAGCTGTTGTCTCCCATTTTGGTGCAAGGCAATCTAGCAGAGGTTAATGGAGTGGCAGAAAGTGACTAACATGAGATAGCTGGGGATGATGTGCACATGAAAGAAAAGCAATTGTGAGTGGGGAGTCAGAGAGAGAGAGAGAGAAAAGGAGAGAGCATAAGAGAGAGGCGTTATCTGCAAAGGAGGAGGATGGAGGGAGTATGTCATGACGAGAGGGGGAGGCAGAGAGCAGCAGACTGAGCCACACAGGCAGCAGCCAGTGAATGAGAGACACAGGAGGGGAGAGGAGGTATAGAGCATGTGTAAAAGTGTTCAGTAACCAGGGACAACCATAGAAGCACAGCAGCAGCGGCTCCCAGGGAGGCAGATCCTGCACTGAGGGGAGAAGGAGGCCTGTGTCAGCCTCCACCCCAACAGCAAGCAGCCTCCTCCAGCCTCTCCACTGTCAGGGGCACAGAGCAGTGATATCTGAGCAGTAGCAAAGGCACAAAGACGGTCTTCCCAGCCAGGAAGCACACCCAGACACAGAGCAACCTTCCCCCTCCCTGAGGAGGCTGGGAAAGGGCCTCGACTCGGGAAGGTCTGGGAACTGGAGGCTGCAATTCATGAATTGACAATCAGATCTCACCATGGGGAAATCTAACAGCAAACTGAAGCCTGAGGTGGTGGAGGAGCTGACCAGGAAAACCTACTGTAAGTTGTCTTAATTGCTACATGTGGTTCTTTTGGGTACATAGATTAGGAGTAGGACTGTCATCTACTTCTATAATATAATATATATATATTTGGATCTGGTAACCATGGGTTACCACACCTGAGTGTGTGCAGACAGGAGGGGACATGCTGGTCAGTGGCAGCATCAGGTGATATCAGGCTACATGGATGCAGAAGGTACAGAATTATGTGTATATAGCCAGATACAGTTACTTGTATCCACAGCACAGGATGTGTCATCTGTTCCTGTATATGGGACCTGGTAGCCATGGGCTACCCCCACTTGGGTGTGTGCAGACAGGGGAGGGTGCTTGCTGGTCAGTGGCAGCATCAGACATGGGCAGGCTGGAGGAGATCTAATGTACAAGCTAGAATCAGTTACTTGTATCCACAGCACAGGGGAAGGCAGGACAGTCTCTATACACGTTACAGTGTATCCACCATGAGTGTGCCTGTGCCTAAAGTACATGACGCCGGCTCTCCACTGGCATGCAGAGTCATTTCTGCGGTGATGGAATAATAGGTTCCAAATGGGCTTCAGGAGGAGCATGGTGGTCATTATGTTCTGCAAGCACTTACAGAGAAACACCAGCCCACGCATAGATTGTAAGCTCTTCAGGACACAGAAATTCTTATTAGTTCTCTTATGTACATTGCTCAGTCATGCTGGGCACATGCAGCAGATATTTGCCCATGGCATGCTGGTTACATGGCTGCAGGTCACAGCTTTGTTTGACAAGGCACAAACTAAAATTTCGCACAATTCCGCAAACAGAGGCGCCCCTGTCCAGGGACACACACATGGGTGCTTTCTGCTGCAGCTGTCCTGTAATCCACACGCGTGAGGCCTGAGAAAGGAGCTTTGTGTAAGGGTGTAGGAATTTCTTGTGTAAGGGGACAGTATGGATGAATGTGCACGGGTTCTGTAAACGAATAACGCTGTATGGTGAGTGTCAATTGTGTTTGTAGAATATGATTTATTTAATGACACTGACAGAGGGGGATCGGTATGAAGACTGGCAGTGAAGATCCCAATAGGTAAGTATTTAAAGTATTTACTAACCTATTCCCCCCACCCCCAACCATAACCCTGGTTAGGCCTGGGGGTGCCTAACCTCCCCCTTCCCTGCAGCCTAAACCTAAGTCTCCTGGGGGGGTGCCTATCCTTAACCTCCCCCCAGGGGCACCCCCACCTTCCCTTAGCCTAACCCTCCCGGGGGGTGCCTAACCCTAAGTCCCCCCCGCGAGCCCCTAACCCCCCCTCGTGCGGCTGTCCGCGCCCGCTGCCCGGCTTACCTTCGATCGGTATGCCGGGTGTCGGGCTCCCAGTATACGTAAAATGACAGGCTTCGGGATTTCGACGCCTGTCATTAGACCCCTGCCGGGATTAGACAGTCGGGAAGCCGGCGGTCGGCATTTCGACCGTCTGCTTCCTGACTGCATCCCGACAGGGGGGCCCATAGTCAGCCACTCTTTGTAAGGTACTGCAAATCTGCGTGTATCCCTTGCAGGGAATTGGGGTCCGCTGACCATGTTGGTAAGCTTTAAATGTTTTGATCAAAATGTGAACAAAATCCCCATGCTTTTATTTTCTAGATACACACAGATTTGCAGTATATTATTGTTAGCGCCGGTACAAAGTCTTTCTGTTTTGTATACATTATTACTGCCGCACAGCTGGTACAATATGGGTAAAACCAAGCGCGGGCATATTTCTTTTCTGTTTTATATCTCACTTTGCCATTCTTCCCTTTTTATATGATGTAGTCTGAGGATATAATAGTTACTGGGCTCTGTAAATATTACTCTCTGTGAGGTTGAATGCAGTTGTCGATTCTCTGCATCGCAATGTATTTGAGTTTATTTCTTTTTTTCTTTTCTTATTAGCATTTATTTATACGGCACCAGACATTTCTGCAGCTTCCTACATAGTAAAGGTCCAGAATAGGATAAAACAAGGCCGTAAAGTAACATATTTACATGACTACATGTGTTTTATGAGAAGGACAGCCTTAAATTGTAGGCTGATGGTGATACTCATGGTACCAAAGCCTATCCATTCACTGAGCAAGTGGCACGGGCATATTAAGAGAGGAGGGGCCTCGTGTTTGGTCTCCCTCCAGGGCCCCTCCTCTCTCCCTGGTGGCCGGTAGCGCAGTGAGCACAGTACACTCTGAAGCCATCTTCCCGGCAATTTCCGTACTGCGCGTGCGCAAAATGCTGGGAAAATGGCTGCCACACCATTTTGCAAGTGATTTCTACAGTGCTGCTGCCGCCGACGCGGGACTCCAGAGCTGTAAGGATTGACTAAATGGGTGCAGGGTGTGCGGTGTGGGGCCCCCTTGGACCCAGAGGCCCGTGTGCACTGCGCTGCATTATGGATACGACCCTGGCCAGTAGCATCTCTGCATCTTGGGGCAAAGAATGGAAGCTAGGGACAGTGAGCATCTGTGCCATAAAAATAAATAATACATTTCTATTTCTAGCTCTGAATAATACAAGCGTCATGGGATCTGAGTTTGAGATCTAAACTACTTAAGATATCTATCTATCTATCTATCTATCTATCTATCTATCTATCTATCTATCTATCTATCTATCTATCTCTATATCATCATATATGGTTTGCAGTCTGCAAGTCGACATTGGGTTGGGTATCTTGACAAAATTTTGTAAGTACCCTAACCCTCCCACTAGTGCCTAAAGCTTACCGTAATACTTACCCTTGGGATTCTGACTGCCGGCATCCCGACCACCTGGTTGCCGACAATAACTGTCGAAAAATGGCAGCGTTTCACATGGCAACACCAGCACCATGTTTGTACACTTAAAATGTTGACCTATGACATGTTTACTTAGTCATATTGTCAACAACTTGTCAACAATATGAGGATTAGGATTAATGTTAAAAATAGGTGTTGACATTGTGAACAGGTTGACTTTAGGTCAATTTTGACATGATGCAAGTCGCATTGTACATGTTGACATAATGAAACATGTACTAGGTTGACATAGAGTAGCTGTCAACCTTGTGGATTCGACAGTATGGTTGTCGACATTTTCCATATAGCCTGTTTCGGCAGGTTACCGTACAACATATGTAGATTCAACGAGCTGTCAGTGACGATTTATAGAACAACTTGTAGTCTGGGTTTTGTGGTTCTTTACATGATGTGCGGAGGTTCAGCTAGACGTGAGGCAGAAAACCTAAAGTCTTCAGATGAGGAAATTACTTTTGTATGTTAGCACAGAAAGGTTACAAATAATAAACCAGGACTGACCTGATACGCAGGTCATTACAAGAAAAATATTGCTTTTCATTTGTGTGCTCTTTGCATATGATCAGTGGGCCTGATTCAGAGCCGGACTGAACGAGCGCCCGCTCTGAATCAGGGCGTTTTTTTTATTTTTTTGGTGCGTCCTCCTGGACGCTCGCATAGCTGTGGGTGACCACCCACAGCTTATGCGAGCGTCCATGATGATGGTCGCGAAGGTCAAGACCATCGTGACCATCGGGCTTGCGATGAGACCCTGCGGTAGGGTCTCGCTGCCGCAAGCCCTGGAGTGATTTTGGCCCTATCAGAGCCAAAATCACTCCCACTGACATTACTAGTGATGTCAGTGGGGCCGGACCCAGACGGTAGTCGTTCCCATGGGAACGCCTCCGTCTGTGTATCCACGCCCCGGCACGCCCACCAAAGGGGGCGAGCTGTCACTCACCATCGACAGCACGCCCCCTTTGGTGCGAGAGCCCGAGCGACAGCTTCCCCGTCGCTCGCCGGGTCTCGCGCATGCGCACGACGGAGCAGCCTCCGTCGTGCGCATGCGCATTTGGGTACCATCGACCTGCTTGCGAGCGTCCTGCGCTCGCGAGCGGGTCTGAATGAGACCCAGTGTTTCTTATACTGGGTACACACTTGTCGATCTATCGTTTGTTCGATCGATGAACGATATATTGCGAGTGCATCGGTGGCTGTGTACACTCGATATATCTGTGAATGACATCGTTCACAGACATATCGGGTCGGTCTTGCAGCAGAGTCTTTGCCGATATACCTGAAATGCATATGCTTGTGTTTACGGATGACCGCCAGTACACTGGCTGCAGAGACCAACGGCACTGACACCACAACTTAGCGGGCAAATTTAAATGCCTATCCAGTTGTGATGTCAGGCCAGACACATCAAGTGTGTATAACTCACCAATCGGCTGCTTGGTCTGCTGACTGATCCATCGTCCTAGTGTGTGCCCAGCTTAAGATCCTGTCATTAAAATAACATGACAGGTCCCATGTAAGTAATAATAATAGGTCAGTCAAAATTTTTGATACATCTAATTGTAAAACATTCAGTGTCATTATCCGGCCCACACTGTGTAGTTACACTGCAAACAGCTCACATGCCTGCAAAGTAGAACCTGCATGTGAGTTACTCACTAGAATCCATGTGTCTTACATATTTTATGTATCTGATCGAGTCTCCTTTTCTAAACCTATAATATAATTTATCTAATTTAGAAAAATGTATAGCATTCCCAAGTGTCTGTGTAGAAGTTACCATACCTTGATAGAGGTTGAGGTGTTTGACCATACCGCCGGACGCATGTCCAGCTGTTCAAATACCGACGCTGGAAGACCGGCAGTGAAGATGCCAACAGGTAAGTATTTTAACTATTTACTAACCTAACCCCCTTTAGGGGTGCCTAACCCTAACCTCCCCCCCCCCCCCAAGTGCCTAACCCGCCGCTAAGTGCCTAAACCTAATCCCCCCCCCCCTTCCCCGGAGCTTAAACCTAACTCTCCAGGGGGGTGCCTGACCCTAACCTCCCCCGGGGGTGCCTAACCCTAAGTCCCCCCCGGGAGCCCCTAACCTAACCCTCCCCACCCGCGGCTGTCCGCGCCCGCCGCCCGGCTTACCTTCGATCGGTATGCCAGGCGTCGGGCTCTCGGCATAGGTAAAATGACAGGCGTCGGGATTTCGATGTCTGTCATTAGACCCCTGCCGGGATTAGACAGTCGGGAAGCCGGTGGTCGGCATTTTGACAGTCTGCTTCCTGACAGCATCTGAATGAGGGCCGCCCTCCATAAAAATGGAGCGTCCTCCTGGATGCTCGTATAGCTGTGGGTCACCACCCACAGCCTATACGAGCGTGCATTTTGATGGCCGCGATGGTCGTGACCATCGCGACCATCGAAACTGCGAGCCGGAGCCTGCGGTTGAGGTTTTCAACCGCAAGCTCCGGAGTGATTTTGGCTCTATCAGAGCCAAAATCACTCCCACTGACATCACTAGTGATGTCAGTGGGCCGGCTTCTGACGGGAGGCGTTCCCGTGGGAACGCCCCCGTCAGGGAGGCACGCCCCTGGCACGCCCACCAAAGGGGGCGTGCTGTCAATCAACATCGACAGCACGCCCCCTTTGATCAGACACAACGAGCGAAGGACTTTCCTTCGCTCATCGCGTCTGGCTCAGTGCGCATGCTCAGTGCAGAACATCGACCCACTTGCGAGCGGACAGCCGCTCGCGAGTGGGTCTGAATCAGGGCCTATATACGTACAGAGAACATCTGAGGTGTGTTTTATGGCCTGGATTAATATTTATGAGGTCATAACCTATCGTTTCACTAGGAAGCAGTACCTAACGTATATAAGAGGTCTCATGAATATTAATCAGACAGGGGGCGTGGCCTGGACAAGCTAGGAGAAGGAGGCTGACTTTACAGCTCCTGGGCCCAAGTATCCGGTAATAGCATCCTGTACCTTCTGACCGGACTCCCAGTGTGGCACATAGCTGGATACTTACCTCTCCACGCTCCTGGAACCCGTTGGGCAGCCTGTTCTTTCTGGTGGCTGTGTTGTGGATGCAGGCTGTCTCCTTCTGCAGCGTCTCAGCACCGCGGGCGCCATCTTGGATTCCACTCCAGCGGCTGCTGCAGCTCCTGGCTTGGGCACTGAGGGCCTGATTCAGAGCTGAACGCTCTGACCAGAGCACTCGCTCTGAATCAGGGCTCTCCTACCTTTTTTGGAGCGTCCTCATGGACGCTCGAATAGCTGTCGGTTACCACCCACCGCTATAGCGAGCGTCCATGATGATAGTCGCGATGGTCTTGACCATCGCGACCATCGGGCTTGCGACGGAGACCCTGCGGTAGGGTCTCGCTGCCGCAAGCCCTGGAGTGATTTTGGCTCTATCAGAGCCAAAATCACTCCCACTGACATCACTAGTGATGTCAGTGGGGCCGGCTTGAGACGGTA